>QGOB01001412.1:0-11893 GCA_003313055.1 Termitomyces sp. MG145
TGGAAGGTAGCTGGGCTGTTTGTGAGGCCAAAGAACATGACCAGTGGTTCAAATAGCCCCCGGTTGGTTCAGAAAGCAGCCTTCCACTCATCTCCTTCCTTGATGTGCACATTGTTGTAGCCCCAGTGGATGTCCAATTTAGTGAAGTACCGTGCGCCACAGAGGTTGTTGACGAGCTCAGAGATGAGGGGAAGGGGGTAGCGATTCTTCACAGTGAGAGCGTTCAGGACACGATAGTCTTGCACCAAGCGGAGGGAGCCATCCTTCTTCTTGATGAAGAAGACTGGAGAAGCCATGGGGGACTTGGATGGGCGTATTTGACCAGACTCCAAATTCTCCTGCAAGAAGGCATCCAATTCATCCTGTTCCTTAGGTGCCAGTGGGTAGACCTTACAGTTGGAGGGCTCTGCTTCTGGGGTCAACTCAATAGCGTGATCCCACTGCTTGCGCTCTGGAAGGGAGTCGAAGGAAGTCTTGGAAAACACGTCCTCAAAGTCATGGAGGTAGTCTGGTACCACATCTCAGAAAGACTTGGGTTGTGCATTCTTGGTGAAGGCTTCGGCAAGTTGCTGAGAGGTAGTCTGACTGGCATGGATTGCCGCTGAGATTGGTGGCTGGTGTGGCAGGGCAGCCCAAATCTGATCACCTTCCTCAATGACTTCGTCGGCAGTGTCAGGCTCTGGGGTCCCTTGAAACTCACCACTGTTCAGGTCTTCCAACTTGGTTTCACCCCCTGACCCTGGTGCATCCTAGTGAGGGGCCTCCTTACAAGGGAATGCTAGGGGAGGAGGATCCAAAAGGTCTAGATCTGGACAAGGGAGGAGACCCCATTGACAGGCTCAAATGGCAGCTCGTTCTCGGACCCATGCATGCTTCTCTACCCATGCTTCATCAGCGCAGGCTGAGCAGTGGCGTGAACATCGACTCATCTTGACCTCCCCGGTAGACCAGTCAATCTCCGGATTGTGCAAACATAGCCAGGTGTATCCGAGGATGACCTCCTGCTTCCCAAGGCTGGTGACTGCAAACACTGCTCTTTCTGTGTGATTATGGTAGCAAAGGATGCACTCAGTTACACATCGGATGGAGCCAGCTTTGTTGAGAGTACCATCAATGTTGTATACAGGGATGGGTTGTACAAGCGGTCGCGTCGTCAGCCTGTGATGCTCAACAAAGGCAGCATCCATGAAGAGGCCAGTAGCGCCGCTGTCCAAAAGTGCATGGACCCACTGTACTTGCTGGGTGTCAGTGGTCTCCAGTTCAATGTCAAGGGATAGGGAGGTGGCGGATGGAGTGAAGGCTACCGTGTAGCGGTGGGGAAGATGACGCTCCCAAGGGGGAATGCACACGCAGGGCCGAGGTTCAGAGGAAGGAGGGGGAAGAGAAGGTAGTACGTCTGAAGGGGCTTCAATTAATTTGCACACAGAGGGATCACAAGTGAGAGTTGTATTCTCTGATTCTATGGACAGGCATGCAAATCGATTGGAGCTAGGCAGTGGAGGCATACAGTCCATCCACTGCGGTACTAAAAATTCTCTACCACCTCCTCCTCCTCCTCTTCGACTGGCGCCGGCTCAGATTGTTTGGGGGAGCGAACTCCTGACGCATCCTTTGCAGCAAGGAGCTCCATGATGAGAGCATTGCGCTCATCAGCAGACAAGCAACGGACGTCCAACCCTTGAGGGCAGCTGCAAGCCCAATGACCAGACTGTCTACAGTGGCGGCATACTGAAGGAGGGATGCTTCCTTTCTTCTGACCAGTGTCGATGTCCATAGGAATTCCCATGGGGATCTTAGCAGGCAGAGCAGCTGCTGGGGCGCTGAATGCAGAGGCACGCACTGGTGGGGCACTAGGAGGAGCTGGTAGGGGAGCAGGGGCCCAATGGACGACGGATGCAGTGGGAGGAGCGGGCGCTGGCTGACAAGGTCGAGAGGGGTGGAATGACTCAAATTGGCAGTCTGCATGAGCGTTCTGGTCAATGAGGCGCACAGCTACAATCCAACCATCAATGTCATCATCCTGGGGATGTCCTTCCACCATACCATTGATCCGTCAACGGATCAGGGAGTCTAGTCCCTGGCAGAAGCGGAGAACTAGCTGCGAGGACCTAGGAAAACCTGAGCGCCGGACCAGTAGCTTGAACCCATCAACATATGCATCCAGTGTCTGTCCCTGCTGGTAGTAGGAGGTCCCTTCTAGCGTGAGGGCTGCATGCTGGGCTTCATCAGGGTGCGTGAACTCAGTGAGAAACCAAGACTCAAATGCAGCCCAGTCAGGGAACATGTGTGCGTCATCCTCCAAGATCTCCTGCACTAAATCAGCTGCTCTACCTGCATTCATATACAACAGCGCCCATTTGATTGTCTGAGCAGAGTCGGTAAAAGAAGAGGCATTCAGACTGATGTACAGCTTGCATGCTGTCAGGAACTGGCGGCCCTGGGCCCGATTACCATCAAAGGAGGGGGGAGGAGCTGCCTTAATAGCTGATGCCAGATGAGGCCTTTTGATAAGCACTTTGTAAGTTTTTTGTTTGCTAACGGTCTTGTCAGCAGGCTAATGTTTCCATTAAGGGGGAAATGCCAGAGGGGAAAATGGAGACAGAGGATGTGATGGCGGAGCCCATGATGGTAAGTGCTAACGGTGCCGCTATTGATTTAGCGGTGTCGTTAAGGGTACCTTTAGTTATTTGAGGAACTTTCCTTTGATGACCAGTTTTTCTTCCAGCACCCCATCAAGGAGCTATTAGCATCAGCAGGCAAGAAGACAAGGAAGGGCCATGGTGAGGGGCTGAGCCAGCAAGGCAGAGCCCTCGCTAACGCTGGAGCAGAGTTGCCAGCGTTACTGCAGGCTCCAAGGACTCCAAAGCAAGGAGCCAGAACAAGGCCAAAGACAATGACAATTCCCAAGGTAAGTTCTATGGTTTTGTCATGGTTGGTAAGGTATTAACGGCGACCATTAACAGAGGTCCCTGAAGGGCAAAGAGCGTGTGGACAAGGACAATGACAATGAAGAACCAGTAAGACAGTTTTTAGCATTGTGATGATCAAGTGTTAATGGCTTTGTTAGACTCCAAGGAAAGGTAAGGGCAAGCGGAGGGCTGAAGCAGATGACAAGAGGAATGAGGAGGTAAGATCTTCTTGTTTTAACAGCTTTTGCTGTATTAACGGTTCTCACTAGAAGTTTGTACCTCCCTCTTCCTTTAACAATCAGGAGTTGAGGAGGCTGCTCAAGAAGTGGCTTCCTTCGACTATCTTGGACAGGGGTCTAGGTGCAGGCAGGCGTGTCGGGAGGAAAGAGAGGTAGTTGGTGACTCCTGCTGCAAGTGCAGCCTTTTGAGAGCAGGTCGGGGCAGTGAGAGTTCTCTTGTCACCTTTTAACGGTTCTTTGCTAACAATTGTGTCAGTAGTGAGATAGTTGCTGGGCTGTTCATGATCCAGAGGGGTGTTGGTACCCTACCGGTACCTTTCCCTGTTACCGGTGCAATGAGGCAAGTAAGGGGTGCTCAGAACACAGGCAATCATTGCAAGGTCGCTGCAGGGGCCATAAGGGGAAGAAGGCAGAGGATGCAACCTTGGTGAAGGACACTAGGAAGTTCCTGGAGGGCCAACGGGAACTCGTCGTGGCTGGTAAGGCCACTATGGTGAAGAAGTCATTGCTAGGCTTGCTAACGCATCAGGAAGGAGGCATCACAGAAGGAGAGCAAGAGGGGAAGGGAGCAACCTATAAGAGTTGCTTGGTGGTGGAATCTAGTGATGACAAGGTGCCAACACCCACCAAGGGGTCTAAACGGCACCAGATGGAGTCAGACAAGGAAGAGGGCTCAGTTGAGGGGGTTCAAGAGATGACTCCCCCAGAGGAGAGGGCAGCAGTGGCAAAGGCAGTCGAGAGGAGCTTGCAGAGGGAGGAGGTGCCAGAAGAGGCTGGGCCAGTAGCGGGGCCCAGCAGCATTTGGTAAGTGACAATTTCTTTGTTTTGCACTGCCACTAATGGTTGGTTTTGCCTAATGACAGACCAATAGAAATGGAGACACCAGAGGTGGAGATGGGAGACAAAATAGGTGAAGCAGAGGTGAGGGACTTAGTAAGTTTTCTTCATTAGCAGAAGGCCAGTAGCGCTTAATGAATTTTGCTAGGTGGAGAGATTCGGGGCTCCTCCTTGACCAACCATTGAGGAGGAGGAAATTCAATGGTTGGGAGAGGATCTGCCGGTCCTGTTCCCATTTGATCCACATGGCGACTTGGAACGGGATTGGGCAAGGGTGGCAGAGGTCGGTTGGTTGATGGGAAGGGAGTTGGCGGCAGCAGAGAATGATTTGTGAGTGGTGGGAGCTCGTTTTTGTCTCTTGGCAAGGGTGCAGGATGCATTGTCACACTACTAGGATGACTGTGACACTTTTATCGCGTGGCAGTCTGAGGTGGGTGTGACAGAGGAGTACTGGGTGTAAGGGGACATCCCTTCCTGAGCCCATTCCCTCTTCTCTCCTTTCTCCTGTTTCCTTTTCTTTTTCCCCTTCCTTTTCTCTTCTTCTCCCCTTTAGATATTCTCTGTACATATTGTGTCTGCATTTCTGATCACCTGACATTGTTCTCAAGGTCATCTGATCTCTTCCTGGTCATCTGACCCTTTTCTGACCACCTGACTTGCCAGAGTCACCTGATGGACATTACCAATCCATTCTCTGGCAATGTCCGAGTTTTTCATCTTTTATTCCCACACTCCTTTTTCAGTGGCTTATGTGTACTATACAGTTGATTACCACGCTTCTGGGGCCCCAGAAGTGTCCACATCCTGGCATAGGGACTCCTCAGACTTATTCTGTTTGGATATCCTTCTGCCAGGTGAGTAGCTAGCCCTGTACACTGTAGCCACTTGCTAATACATCTTTGGATATCCCTCTGCCAGTTGTGTGAGTTCCACAGCTCTCTGAGGTCGCCCTTACAGCAGAATAAGTCTCTCTTAACTGGTCTGGGTTCACCCAAGCAGTTGTGCTCCCCTGTCTGCCTCCTTTCTGCCTCCAGGGCCCCACTCCTGCCTGCTAGCTCCCCCACCAGTCCTTTTTTGGTCCCTTCTCTACCATGCCTGCCACCTCAGCCTCAGACCTTCCTCCTGCCCCAGGCACCCCTGTCCCTGCTCAGGATGATGCCTATGCTTGGTTACAGGCTGTAGAACAGGGCCTTTCCACCTCCAACACCACCCAACTTGCTCTCTCTCACCAGCTCTCTACCATGCAGGCTCAGCTCAAAGAACTCCTTTCCTCCATGCGCTCCGCTTCACTAGGGGTCACCCCCAGCCCTGCTATCATCTCCAACGCCCCCCTATCGCTGACTCCAGACCATCCCCCTGCTGGAGTCCTCCCTGCAGCAGCTGTCACCCCGCTGCTCCCTGCTGCGACAACGATTGTCTCCAAGCCCTCGTCTGCAATCAAGGCCGCCCCTCCTCCCTCTTTCAATGGAGTCTGAGCTCAAGGACGTCAATTCCTGGCTGCCTGCAAGCTGTATATTAGCTTGCACGCCTCCTCCTTCAGCAATCCAACGCGGACACTCAAGTGGGTGTTATCCTATATGAATTCTTTCCAGACTGGGCTGTGTTTGAGTCTTGGTTCCTCTCTGAGTTCATGCACCTCGACGAGGCACAACACGCTGCCCTCACACTAGAGGGCACCTCTCATCACCAGCAGGGCCGTACCCTTGACACCTATATCGACGGGTTCAAGCAGCTGGTTCATCGTTTCGGGTTCCTCAGGTCTGCGCAGCTGGTTCTCCGTTTCTGGCATGGGCTCGAACCATCGATCTATAAACAGATTGATGGCATGGTAGATGGATGCCCTGGGGATGAAGACATAGAGGGCTGAATTGCAACGGCACGTCTGGTGGATTGGAACGCCCATGCTGACTGACAGTTTGAGACATTTTATGCCTTTTGGTCACGCCCCCAAGTGCCACCCCATTTCCCTGCTAAACCTCCTGCTTGCTGGGCACCAGTCCCACTCCAGGTCCCCGCAGCCGCCCCCGCCATATGAGGCCCGGCACCCTGGGCCCCCGCAGCAACGCCACCAGCAAAGATCTCCATGGGAGTGCCCATGGACATTGACACTGCTAGAAGGAAGGGAGGAGTCCCTCCTTCTGTGTGCCGCTGTTGCAGGAAGCCTGGGCACTGGGCTTGCAGCTGTCCAGAAGGGCTTGACATGCGCTATCTGTCAGCTGACAAACAGGATGCGCTCATTATGGAGCTCCTGGCTGCGAAGGATGCTGCAGGTGTACCTTCCCTGAGGTGATGGATAAGATGTCGGAGGATGGAGAGGAGGATGTGCCAGAGGATTTTTAGCATCGCAGTGGATGGACCATATGCCTCCACTGCCTAGCTCTAACCGCTTTGCATGTTTGCCCGTAGAATCTTTTAATACAGTTCCTTCTTTTGATTCTTCTACATGCCAACCGGTTGAGACCTTCGCAGCTGTACTACCCCCTCTTCCTCTTACATCAGCCAAAGCTCATCCTCCTCCCTGAGTGCACCTTCCCCCTCCCTGAGTGCACCTTCCCCCTCCCTGAGTGCACCTTCCCAGCTGGGAATTGTAAGGGGACAACATCTCTGGATGACATCCAGCCCTACTCCGTCTTAGTCATAGGTATTGCATCATTCCTTAGCCTTACTAACCGACCGGTGGCCATGCCTACACCCTTCTGTCAGCATTAGTCACCTCCATGTAGTCATTGGACTCTATCTTCCGTTTGATGTATTGTTTGTCATATACAGTTACATACTGGGGCCTGCTTACATAATTTAGCATTAGTCATAGCACAGCCACCAATGTAGTATATATAGGCGGTCTGTGGATAGCATATCCCCAGACCGAACAATAACAGTGTTCCACAGGTCTATCCATTGAACCCACTGTAAGCTCCTTTAGCAATGTGTGCCCTGGGCTTGTCTCGCTCCTTGTGCTTCACTCGCCCATTGCTGCCTCTTGCCTGCTTCACTGCTAGCTTGCCGCTGCATCTCGCTTGTCTGGCCCTCGAGTGACCTCGTCTTGTGGGAACAGTCCCGCATTGTGAGTGTCCCCTTACAGGTTGTTCGGTCTCCTACACTGTTTGCCCCTTTAGCCCACAGCAACCCATCTACCCCCTATGTTGTCCTCTCCTTGCAATGATGATGACTGGCCTGACTATACCCCCCCAACGTCGACCCCTATATTGGCACCCTCTATTGTACACCCCAGTAATGCTTCTGCTCCCTCCTCAGCTACCTCGGCCTCCACAGCTGAACAGGCTGAGCCTGACCGGCCACCAATCTGGATGTCCGACATTGTCTCCACTCTAGCACAGATGCACCTGATGCTCTCTGCAGTCGAACATAGACTAGCCGCTTTGGAATCTAGACATGTTGCCGCCGCTGCTCAAACCACTGGAAAGCGCAGTAAAGCTGCCGCACCCCGGACAGATCCTCCTGGGCCTCCCCCAGCTCCTCCTTCGTCAATCAAACCACCTACCATGCCCCCCTCTTGCACTCGACGGATAGCACGAGCTACTCCTAATGCTCCCCCGGCCATCCCCCTTGCTTGGGATCTCCCCCCTACGGATGGTAAAGTCCCTCAATACGAATGCACACTTGAGCTCCTGGACTCTCTGGTAGCGCATGTCGTTGGACATCAGGGACGGGGACTTAAACAAACCCATGATATATCCGGCTCTAGGTTGTCTGCCTTTGCAATTGGTCCGCCTGGATCTGGAGGATGCCAGTTTGTCACTATACGGGGTACTGATCAGCAGATCGGTGAAGCCCTTTTGGTCATCGGAAAGCGTATTGCCAAGAGGCGAGTACGCGCACCGTGGAAGCAGCGCTCAGGCAAGGCTGCACTGGCAGTTGCTGTGCTGGCCCCTTCTCGGGATCCCATGACGTCCACCCCGTTATTCCCTACCCAACAGCCTCGACCTACCCTCTCTCCGTCGACCGTGGTCCCTCCCCGAGTGGAGGTGACTCCTCCTGTTGCTACCCCTCACTCTACTTGGACCTCGCCTCAGCCTCCTCTGGCACCCGAATCCCCGATGGTGACTGGTCCTCCGATGTCTGTCATGCCCACTCCGGCCGACTCTCCAATGGACACTAGCTCGCCAATGACCCTCTCTACACCGGCGCCTGAAGCGTCGCCCATGGTAATCTCCTATGGCTTTGGACATTATTCCAGGGCCAGTCTGGCCCCCCCATCGCCTGAATCAGCTGCCGCTTCACATGGTATGCAGACCTCCTGGCGGTCTCGCCCTTTCCGTAGACGTTGAACATTGTTTGTCGAGGCGACGAACCTTGAGGAGGGGGTGATGTAAGGGGATGACATCTCTGGATGACATCCAGCCCTACTCCGTCTTAGTCATAGGTATTGCATCATTCCTTAGCCTTACTAACCGACCGGCGGCCATGCCTACACCCTTCTGTCAGCATTAGTCACCTCCATGTAGTCATCGGACTCTATCTTCCGTTTGATGTATTGTTTGTCATACACAGTTACATACCGGGGCCCGCTTACATAATTTAGCATTAGTCATAGCACAGCCACCAATGTAGTATATATAGGCGGTCTGTGGATAGCATATCCCCAGACCAAACAATAACAGTGTTCCACAGGTCTATCCATTGAACCCACTGTAAGCTCCTTTAGCGACATGCGCCCCGGGCTCGTCTCACTCCTTGTGCTTCACTCGCCTGTTGCTGCCTCTTGCCTGCTTCACTGCTAGCTTGCCGCTGCATCTCGCTTGTCTGGCCCTCGAGTGACCTCGTCTTGTGGGAACAGTCCCGCATTGTGAGCATCCCCTTACAGGAATGCCGTCTTCCATGCAAGTACACAGTGGCCTCCATCCCATCAGCCACCTCCCTCTCTCTGGAGGTAGAGATAGAGACTATGGATACACAGCATACACAGCGAGTCCAGGCTCTTCTGGATAGTGGGGCCACTGGACTCTTCATGGACGTTGCATTTGTCAAGAGGCATCAGCTGACCACCTGACCATTGACCTGACCCATTCTGGTATACAACATTGACGGTACCCTCAATGAAGCTGGCTCTATCCAGTGTGTGACAGAGTGTATCCTCTGTTATTGCAACTATGCAGAATGGGCAGTGTTTGCCATCACTAGTCTAAGGAAGCAGGATATCATCCTAGGCTACACCTGGCTGTGCCTGCATAACCCGGATATTGACTGGTCTACTGAGGAAGTCAAGATGAGTTGATGTCCACGTCAATGCTCTACCTGTGCAGAGGAAGCCCGATTGGAACGTCATGTGCATGCCCGAGAGCAAGCCTCAGTCCAAGCCTGCCGATGGGGTCCCTTGCCCTACCCTGACCTAGACCTGTTGGACCCTCCTCCCTTAGCATTCCCTTGTAAGGAGGCCCCTCACAAGGATGCTTGTAGGGATAGAGGAGACTCCAAGCCGGAACAGGCTGGCAGTAGCAGCTTACTGGGAACTCCAGAGCCTGACACTCCTGACAAAGTCATTGAGGAGGGTGACTGGATCCTTGCCACCTTGCCACCCCAATCATTGGACGTTGCGGAGGTCCGTGCCAGTCAGACCACGTCACAGCATCTGGCGGAGGCCTTTACCCAGAACGTGCAACCAAAGTCCTTCCGAGATGCCGTACCGGACTACCTTCATGACTTTGAAGACGTGTTCTCCAAGACCTCCTTTGACTCCCTCCCAGAGCGCAAGCAGTGGGATCATGCCATAGAGTTAGTTCCTGATGCAGAGCCCTCAAACTGCAAGGTCTACCCACTTGCGCCAAAGGAGCAGGATGAGCTGGATGCCTTCCTCCAGGAGAACCTTGAGTCTGGTAGAATTTGCCCTTCCAAGTCACCCATGGCCTCCCCCGTCTTCTTCATCAAAAAGAAGGACGGCTCCCTCCGACTGGTGCAGGACTATCATGTGCTGAACGCCCTCACTGTCAAGAATTGCTACCCCCTCCCCCTCATCTCCAAGCTCATCAATAACCTCCAAGATGTGCAGTATTTCACCAAGTTAGATGTCTGCTGGGGCTATAACAATGTGCGCATCAAGGAAGGAGATGAGTGGAAGGCCACATTCTGGACAAATTGCGGGCTGTTTGAACCGCTGGTCATCTTCTTTGGCCTCACCAATAGCCCAGCTACATTCCAGACCATGATGAATGACATCTTCCATGACCTCATTGCAGAAGGAGTGGTGTGTGTGTACCTCGATGACATCCTCATCTTTACCAAGACCTGAGAGGAGCACCACCACATTGTACGCTTGGTTCTGGAACAACTCCGCCAACACCAGCTCTATCTCAAACCTGAGAAGTGCGAGTTTGAGCAGACCCATCGTGTGCTGAACGCCCTCACTGTCAAGAATCACTACCCCCTCCCCCTCATCTCCAAGCTTGTCAATAATATCTGTGGCGCATGGTATTTCACTAAGTTAGATGTCTACTGGGGCTATAACCGTGTACAAGCTCAAAGTGGAACATAAGGATAGCCATGATCCAGCGGTTCATACTTGCTGAGGGCTGAATGTCAGGGTTCTGCAGCATACCTTTAATGTAATGGGCATCGACTTTGACAATAAGGTTCCTAATGCCTAGGAGGTACATGCGTAGCGCCTGCAAGGCTCGGTACAAACCGTAAAGCTCGAGCTTGGGCTGGCTGAAGCGGGCTTCACATTTGTTAAGGGTAATGGAGCCGAAATGGTTATAGCGACGTTGCTTGCAATTGTTGGTAGTGCACTGGCAAAGGTAGAAACTGACCGCTATGTAGGAAGTGTCAACTGCTGAGATAACGGGATCGTCGGATTCGTAGTCAATAGGAACGAGGGGTTTAGCATAGTGCAAGGCCTTAACAAGGTCCTTCTGGGCATTAAGCTGGTCGTGTCTGAAATTTGAAGGGAACTTCGGTATGGGTGAGCTTCATTAGGTGATGGGCGCGATGGGCAAAGTTCTTAACGAACATCCAGAGGACTCCAACGGTACCTAGGAAAGCACAAACTACAGTTAATGACTGGCAAGGGCCCCCTGGCATAGGGACTCCTCAGACTTATTGTATTCTCTTTGGATATCCCTCTGCCAGGTGAGTAGCTAGCCCTGTACACTGTAGCCACTTGCTAATACATCTTTGGATATCCCTCTGCCAGTTGTGTGAGTTCCACAGCTCTCTGAGGTCACCCTTACATATATAGAATTTAGTCCATGCCTGGTTACATGTTCCATGTTGAGATTGTTACTATGATCACACCAGACAGAGTGTAGGTCTCAAGAAATGACAAGATTTGAAACACATATTTCCACTGTGTAGTGATGACAACCTCCCAGAGACTCAGTAACAAGTCACCTTAGCCACACCCACACCACAACATCTTAAAGATTCAGTAACAAATTGCATTTGCAACATTCTTGAACTAACATCCCAGAGATTCAGTAGCAAGTTGCCTCTGCAATCTCCCAAGGCTGATGTTCCAGAGATTCCAGTAATAAATTGCTTCAGTAATATTTGATGACTGATGTTCCAGAAATTTGGTCACAGGTTGGCTTTGTGACATTCAGTTATGAAGTAATATACTTAGTCATAATCCCCCATTGAGATGTCATCTGTCCTAAGCTGCAATTGCAGGGGGCTCACCATACCACTCTAGTGCCTGGTGATTGTCATCCACCTCTTAGACACTGCAGGAATTGGGAGATTTTTCGGGAAGAAAAACCCATTAGAAAGATGTCAAATAATTTCTAATTAGTTTTTCTCATGTATTACATAAAATTTATCTTGAGAAAAAAAAAAGAAAAAGTTGAACAATTTCAATGCTTTTCCTTGAGGAAAACAATTTCTTTTAATTTTAATTTTTCCTAAGATACAGATAGAAAAAATAACTAATGTTTCCAGTCTTTTTCTAGAGAAAAA
>QGOB01000144.1:0-16000 GCA_003313055.1 Termitomyces sp. MG145
AGAAAAGATTTCCCAAGACAAATGAGAGTCTTCCTATGGAAATGTGTCCATGACGCATACAAGGTGGGCGCATACTGGGACCGGCCTAACATGAGGCCAGAACTAAAGTCAAGACTCACGTGTAAACATGATGGGAAAGTGGATTCGCTGGATCACATCATATCAGAATGCAAATGCCCGGGCCAAGCAGAGGTGTGGGAGACGGTAAATAACATCTGGTCTAACAGAACAGGAAAAGTACTACCCAAACAGGATGTCAACACAGCTATAAGCTGTCTCTTGATTTCCCACAAAGACGAAGGGGGTAGAATCTCTCAAGGCCTCACACGCCTTTTCAGGTTTCTCATAATAGAATCAGTTTATTTTATATGGACACTACGTTGCGAAAGAGTAATTCAGAACAATGACTCCCCACACTCTAAAGAAGAGATCCTAAATAGATGGAAGAAAACTATCTCAAACAGAACGGAGCTAGATAATAAGCTCACGGACAAGAGATTTGGGAAACACTCGATCACACAGGCAATAGTGGAGGAAACATGGATGGACACTCCATTTAAAACCCTCGTCGAAGACGAAGTACAAAGCAATGAAGTAATAAGCGGGGTTTTAGTGGGTATTTGGCCCAACTCAAGAGCGGGAGTTGGCTGACAACCGTCATGGGCCAGGAGCCCCACACAATGTGCGTAAATGCATTTCCTCGTGGAGAATTTAATACAGACCTATCTCGTACAATAACTTGGTTCAAATTCCAAGTGCAAGACCGCGGGTAGGGACTTAACGCCAAGGGCGATAGATCCTTTACCACACCAAACGCTACTCCAAAAAAAAAAAAAAAAAAAAAAAAAAAAAAAAAAAAAAAAAAAAACAGAATGCCGCAAGACCAGCAATACATTGACTTCATGGCACTTTAATTAACATCCACACTAGCTATCATAGGCCGAGAGTCCGGTAAGGGTCACCAAAAATGCGCATATAATTACACTGACATATATAAAGGCTAGTTGCGCACTGCATTGGAAGTGGTCCTCAAAATTTCCTGGTCAATTTATTTGAGTAGAGTCTCTATAGTTACAGAAAGAAAAAAGAAATACATCAAAAACTATTTTCGCATCCGTTTCTTGAATCGCTCCATAACCTAAATGAACAATGTTAGCTCAAAGAAAAATTATGTTTGCGTACGGACCTGCTCATCAGTGGCTACTTGCTGTCGCTCGTGGTTGGAATATCTCGGCTCGTCTTCCTGGGGAGGTAATCCCATCGCTTCTAATTTGGCGTCTCGCAGAATGTCAGCATCTGACTTCGCCTTGAGATTGGGGCGGTAGACTGTCATCGTCATTGTCATGAGATATGCTGAAACAGATGTAGCAGCAATGGAATTTACATCTAGTAGCAACAAGATGTTCCTCATCGTTGTTAGGTTTTCGACGTTCCTGTCTTTCCTCTGCAACAAAGCGTTTAGCTTTTTCCGTCTCCTCGATGTTTTTCAGCCGAGCGCTATGCAATATACAGAGTCGGTTCTCATGAACAAGGCCAAAAAAGGCAGCGACGTACTCCATACCAAGGTCCACCTCCGGGATAGCGGTAAGCATGGTCATGCTATTTGTAACACTGCCCTCTTCAGCCGGTTTCGGTTTGTCGACCCTCCATCGGTCAGCCAAATTATAGAGTGCCTCTTGGGGATCTTGCGGTCCTTTGTTGGCATCGGAGTCATCCTTAGGTCTGCTACGGACTTTCAGGTTCTCCTCAATATAGGCCATCCTTTATCGATACAGTTAACAGGGAAAAAACGATCCTTGAAATTAAAGTAGCTCACATGTGCTTATCCACATCAACAGCGTTCGTCTGTTGAGTAAAGTTGTTCGAACGGATAACTCTGCGAGCCCGAGCTCCTTTATCCTCTTCATCACTATGGACAGTAGCAGATGAGTTGGTAAATATCGGAAGAGTGACGTATACACACTCGTCATCATCGTCCCTCACACCTTTCTTGAGCCCGCCTTGGTCCTCTTCTCTTGGCCGTTTTTTCTTCTTACGGGCATCCCCTTTATTAAGTCTTGCAGCATCGATTCCCTGCCGTGCCCTCCTCAATTTCCGGAGTTCAATGAGGTCTGCTAGGCTAGTTCGTTGAGTAACAATGTAAACGATGCATTCTCACCAGGTACATACGGTAAACCTTGTTCCTCCTCGTTCTCACCCTGTAGCTCCTCCTCCTGCGTCTCTGGCGATACTTGCCGTACACGTGGTTGAGGACGGGTACATTTCTTGATCATGGTCTAATGGGATGATTGATGATTTGAGCTGTGACTAGGCGTGACTTCTTCCTTTCAGGCAACTAATCGCTCGCGATCCTGTTCGAGTGACCCCTTCTATCCCGTCTATTTCATCCAATCCACCACGATGGCCTTGACTTGAGCCTTAGAAGATTATAGCAGGTATCCTACCATATTCTTATGGATCTCGTCATCGACTCGTGTCAAAAAAAAAGTCTAGAACGCCTCACATGCAAGGTGACAATACGATCATGCGTTCTATCAAAGTTAGCTAATGAAGAGTTATGTGACACCAGGAGGTTCCGTAATTTATGAGGGGACGACCCCAATTATATACTGAGAAAATTGATTTATTGCTGAATTCATTCCGTTTCTCAAGTTCTTGCGTTTGGCTTCCTATCCTCGTCTTGGTTTTCTCTGGGTCTGTGTTGTGGAGCATCAAAGTGTCGAAGTAGGTTAAGGTTTGACGGAAGCCGTGTAGTTTACTTGGATTGGAAACATTCCTATGGGCCCATAGCCCAGCTTCTTGCTTGCCGAACACGAGTTATCAATCCACATGTCTGGTTTTAACACCATGTGTATGCTTACCTCCCTTGATTCGAACACTTCTCGGTAACTTTCATTCCGTGAATACCTAGACCTCATGGAGTTCTATTGATGCGCCTTCACGAACTAGGTTCTGTCATTGTCTGACTATCCTTGAGACTATATCGCGGGGAGCGCTTACAGATACAGTGAGGATTTTAGGAATCATGAATCCAGCTGTGTGTCACTTGTTTTCTCAGTCCATTGCTGCGCAGAAGTTGTCATGGATCAAGCACTTTTGGGTTGCTCTCTCGTAGGTAACGATCAACAGTCGAAACCAGAACCGCTGTCGGGCACCGGCCCGATGAATCGCATGTGCCAATCATATCTTTGTGACGCCTTCAAGCAAGTTGTGAAAGGTCTCCTCGGATCCAGGAAAACGTCCCGGAAGCAAAAAAAAATTGTGATCGATCGGTGTCAGAACATTATCGATTTGATCGGCAAAGATCGTCGTAGTATCGTCGAGGGAAGTCCATATATCAGCGTTAGTATGTCTCGTCACCACTGGCTAAGTAGCGCGAAAATTCGGGTCAGAGGATCAGTCTCGCCATATCAGTTTAGGGAGATTACTCAAGGATTACTACATTGCTCTAAATCTAGTAGGAGTGGGTAAGCTACCGGCGCCAGTGTCGATCATGAACAACTAACTGGTTGACGGGGGAAATACTCTGTGCCGGGATTCAATGTATTCTCAGAGTGCGAACAGGCTCTTTTCCTCGATACATACTGATACTCTAAACAGGCTAAATGCCAGTATGCAAACGATGGGATAAACCTACTTGAAAACTCCCTTTCTCAGAGAACTCCAGGGTTCCGCTAGAGAACCACATTTGGATACGTTCATGCCAAGACGTCTCTCTCACCCAACAGAACTTACATTGATCCCGCAGGCTATTACCCCGACGTCACTGTTTTAAACACGGTATACAGTAGGACCACGTATGCGTCTGATGAAGCAAAGCCCTCAGCACATATTCTTTTGACCACTCCTACGACAATGCGCCACACTAATTTTGCCTGCCTCAGCATAACATTGTCACGCTCCCAGAACGGCAAGTATGTTCGGTCATTCTGTCATGGTGGCAACCCTGGGAATACTACTTCCAAATTTGGCTCCGTTGTGTCGGAGTGTTAGAGTCGTTAGGGTTCCAGGTCCATCGAGATTATCTGGTCGTTCAAAGTACATTTGGGGCAAGAACGTAACCAACCTAATCTATAATAAGGACTCAGGCCCTTTCGCTGAGAGCGTTCTTATAGATCATCAATTCTGATCATCATTACATCTCTTCTGTTTTTATGTAACCCTATATGTACTAAGTATTCATTTCTCAGACTTTCCACCCAGTCTCTTCTCAGGCCGGTACTCGGCAACTTTCCTCACTATGCAGCAGCCTACCCTCACCAACGTTCGCATCCGTTCTGTTCAGGATGCCCACAGAATCTTTTACGCTGTCCAGAAGGGGCGTTTAGAAAGAATCAGGAGACGCCTGGACGCAGAGGAAAGGAACGCTCTTCGCTCGGGTTGTATATATGTCTGGGAGCAACGGGGATCGCATGCTGTCGATGTCATGGGTTTAGGGATTGAACGCTTTACCGAGGGAAAGAAATGGACGGCTTCACGCGTTCGAGACGTGAGTTCTTCGATGCAAATTCAAAGTCTATTACTTTAACGCTTATATACTATGCAAACATACAGGAGTTCCTCTTCTACTACCAGATCAAGTGCGCTATAGCCTTAGATTGTCTGGCGCGTGGCTCACTGATTTTATTCAGGCCTCACGATGCTCCTGGTGACTGGGACCAATTGATCAAGCAGACTTACTCGGTTTGGGTTAATAAAAAGGATGGGAAGAGAAAATGGCATTTGAGTGCGTATCCTCTGATTTTGCGCGAAACCCTCACCAAAGACGCTCAAAAGCCGCATATTTCTCGGAGAGAACCGTCAGCGATCTTAACACTATTGACGACATCCCTGCTGTCCACAATTTGTTTCCTCCTACGGGCTTATATTCAAGTCCGAGAGTCGGAAGAAGCCGCCATCAAGGTAGAGAGCGGTCGGACTCTACCAGATCCAGAAGGGGGACTACTGACCGCACATACGCACCATTTACCAACCCGTCTTCAAGTTCACTAGAGCCGGTAACCATGCATGATCCCTACAGTGCTTCTGACAATCAGTCACCGTCTCGGTCAAGTTCATATCCGATTCAAGCGGCAAATCCTTTACCTGTTAACGCGGCACCATCACAACATGGACGGTCCCGCAGCCCCAGTGGCGCGCCACTTCTTACGTATGCTACACAGCATGAGCACGACCCTCGCATATCAAGAACTCCCGCGTTGCCTTTGCCTGGGGCAGGATACATAAATTCGTGGAGTGGTGGAACACCTACCAGCATAACCTATCCTTCTGCACCTGCAAAAGACGTCTCTCAATTACAATACGCCTCCAGATCCATCAGCCTGCCGTCTGTGAATGCAATATTTGAAGAGCAGCAGCTTTTTGCTTCAGGCGAGCCTGGCTTGTCTACTACACAGATGATGTACCAGAATCCGCATTCTCTTGAGATTGGCCTTCCGATGGAAACGTATGATATGGCCTCACAGGATGGTTTGGAAGGAAGCAAAGAGAACCATCATTCTGGCCTCTCTTTAGCCCCCATTTTTGAGCGAAGAAGCTATAATCAGCCTCGGTATTCTCTGGACGACCTGGCCCTTCGGAGTTTTTTGTAGTCCTATACTAGATCCGAATGTATTGCACACTATTACTCATATGTACTTCTTTTCACATTATATTCGGGGTCTATTATATCATATTCCATTCTATGTAGAACAGCTTATGTACACACTCGACACATCCGTGAATGATAATACTTGGCTTGTCTTATTAGGAGTGTTATCCTCAAAGATAGGCCATTGTCGTAAGAAAGCTAACATGAAAAGGTCTACTGTTGTGGAGCCTACATTCGTTCATAATAACGATAGAAACTCGAGGTAGAAATACATGGTTGCGTAAGAAGGGTACGAGATAAGTTACGGAACATGTGCCATGAGCCCAAACCAGGTGGCGTATAGATGATGACGCAAATTCATTTCATTCCCAGTAGTATCTAAGCAAAAAATTCATGTTCTGTCGAACTCGGGGTGGGATAACCCGTAGCCTCTGCTGCGGATGCATGCGTATCATCATGTGCGGGTTCCACTGCGGGAGAAGCAGTGTCTTCAAAAACGTGAGCACTGAGAATAGTAGGGGTGGGAGACGCATGGCGTGACAAGATTGACTCTGGTGCACGTACACCTCCATGGCGGAGTCTCGGTAGTGTAGCAGCTTGCGCCCTCTCGTCGCTAACTTCCGCTTCAGCCGATACCTCTTCCATTGTTGCGGGCTCTCTGGTCACGGAAGATGTCAAGTTGAACCATGGCACGTTAGAAGGTTCTGGCGCGTAAGGAGAGTCGTCTGCATCGTGAGAGGAAAGAGTACCAGGGTTCCATGGGTCGGAAGAGTCGAAACGACGGGTACGGAAGAAAGGGAAGAAGCGGCGGGCTTGAGCGTGGCGAACAGGTTCCCAGTGCTCTGGCGAATCACTTGTTTCAACTCGCAGATTCTGATTTTCTCTTGTGGTAGAACGACGGCGACGAGTGAATTCATTGAAATCAACTGTTCTAGAACGAGTGGGACGCCGAATAGACGGTTGACGAGTAAGTGTGGTAGAACCATTGGAGCTTATCGTTGACCAAGGTTCGTTGCGAAAATGGGCCTGTACTATTGGTTGAGGCATAGGCGACGGCGCTTCTGTGGGTGGTGAAGGGCTTGAAACCGCTCTTGCACTTTGTCCGCCTCCGTATGCATCATACAGGTCCGAGTTGATACGAACGCCTTCCATAGTTGCACTATTATCCAACATGTGATCAAAAAGATCCCCATCGTCTGTGCTCATGTCGAAAGGTGGTGCAGTAAGGTAATCTGTCATGGTTGCAGAACGACGCCGGGGGAAGTGACGACCAATGATACGTTCACGATAATTCGGATTACGCTCTACCAACTGATGAAGTATCCTAGCAGAACGGTCAGTGATGATCCTGCGGTCGTCGTTAATGTTGGGTCGGGTGCGTCGTTCCGCCAATTCCTAATATTTTGCGGTTAAGCGCGGTAGACCGTAGATTGAGGACGCGAGCTCACTTTGACAAGAACCTCGATAAGAGAAGTCGTGAAGCTATCCCCAGTTTCCAAATCATGAACAAAGTCCTCATAGGTAATCGTTGGTTCTGTTTTCTCGAGAGCGACTCGCTTGATGGCTCCGGACCTATCCGTGTATGCAATGTGTACTTCATGTCAAACTTGGCAACTCAAGATAAACATACACCAGGTTTTTTATTTTGGCATGTAATACATCGTCAATATAGTCGGGGGTCCTGTGCATTGGCATGAGTCTGTTTCTATGATTAAGCGCGAGGGCTGCGCTGCGCACCATTTGCCCATTATTTACACAGGAGACAAGTTAAGTGGAGGTAGAAAAAAGGGAGTTGTAGTGATGGCAGATGGTCAAGTCCCAGTCAACGAGGCGGACAACCCGTGAGATGGTGGATGAAGGGCAAGGGAAGAATCATCAAGCGCGCGACAACACACGTCAACACGTCGGTGTGGCTGGAATTTCCTTTTTTGGGTGATTCTCCGCCTTCTCAATTATTCGTTGTCCTGCGTTCCATTCCCGTTTTCGTTAGGTTTTTCTGGAACTGAACTACGTACGCTTGGCGGCGTAGTAGTTCGATTTGAACTCAAGAGGCTTTGGAAAAAATTCTGCAGCGTCTCGTGTGAGACTTGATCACTCGTAGGGCTTACAGATCCGCCAGACGTAGGTAATCCAGGTGGGCCTCGGCCAGTTGCAGGGGCCGATGTCCCGAATGGTGCCAAGCCAGCCGGTCGACCCGATGGTGCAACAAGATTCCGAGATGATCGCTTCGAAGGGTCCGAGGGTGCCCCCGCAGCTGGTACTCCAGCTATTCCAGTCTCCATTTCTGTTAACGCTCGTTCGACGGTCGGTAAGCTGAAGCTGCTGCTCCCAAGTGGACCGACAACACCCGCAGATGCACTTGTGAGGTCGGTGGGATTGCGGAAGGCCCCACGAGGATCCCGATCGGGCTTCTTCGCATTCTCGTCATAATTCTTCGCCAGGAAAGCTTGTTCTGGTGTAGGATTATTGAAGGGTGGCAAAGGTGGTGGCTAGATGCATGTTAAAAAGTCTACGCCGAGGAAGACAGTCACACTTACTTTGGTACCCTGGTCCGGAACGAGAGTCGCGTATAGGCTTTTTGCTCCATTACCTTCACTATGGTCATCAGCTAGATCCCTTTCCCAAGCTTCTCCCCACAGCTTGGCATCAAACCCTTCCCGCATAACCGAAATCTTTCCCCAGCTATCCCACCCTGCGGGTACGACAATACGATCACGGTCCAGCGTATTTGACTTATGAGGGAAAGGGAAAATGTTGCGGATGGGTGCTTGAGGCTCGGCTCCAGATGCCATAGGAGATGGAGCGGGAGGCATGAAAAGAGCATGTAATGCATATTGTCTCAATACTTGCAGTGTTGATGGAACCGTCGTCGTATAGAACAATGAAGCCCCGTCTGTAACAATAATGAAAAAAGCTCATCCAATGATGAAAGTTCGAAATACTCACATTTCAGGCAGATAGTTCGAAGAATCTGCATGACTCCGTCAGTTCTTTCTTCCCATTCCCCTCCTTTACCCTTTACCATACTTCCCATTCCTGAGGTTCCCGCAGCCATATCATTGCTTTCATCAATCAGGTCGGCCTTTGTGCATGTTACTATGATCGGAATTCCTGCAGGATTATGGGTAAAAGTACCCTGTCCAAGCGGTAAAACTGTGCCAGAGAGGGTAACGTTTGAAGGAAGTGGGTCTGCAGAGGGCTCTGTATAATGTTGTAGATGATATTGCACTGTCATGACGAAATCGATGAGGCCATGGTCTACCATGCAGAACGTCATGATACTGACATCGTTCACGTCCCTCTTCTCGTGCTAATTCCAATTCACGCGAGCCATCGCCCTTCACCCACGTTTCCACCCATTGAAGCCATGTCTGTAACTCCTCTACAAAAGCCCAAGGACGCGTCCAGTCTAACGTTATCATGACAAGGGTATGTGGCAATGACTGCCTTGGAGGCAAGAAGTGCGGGAGAAGAGAGGTATATGATGACGACGCAGACGGAACGGTATATATAGAGAGGCGTGCAAGGGTATCTAGCGAAGTAATCCTCCGTTACACATTAGCTATTGTTGCTGAGAATTGAGAACTTGCCTTCATCAGCGTCGTCACGAATATCAGCAAAATCGTATCCAATGGCAAAGTCACTTAGGTTCTCGTCCTTCTGTTCGTCTTGCAGCGACTTCTGGAGGAGACCAGACGCCAGATTTGATTTACCCGTTGATGGCTGACCTAGGAGTAGTATCTGTTTCGACGGGATGGAACGCGACTTGGATACAGAATCAAGAATTGAGGACCACAAGTCCTGTAGGGGCGCTTCTGGCGTCGATGAGCGCGAAATCTCCATTCCGCAAGCAGACAAAGCTGAATATTAGGGATGGCCTACAAAGCACTAAGCTAGTAGCAAGAGACAATGGACGACACAAACTCCAATGAAACAATTTCGAGCTCCGACGTCGCGTATGCTCATCGTCTTCAACAACGACGAAGCCTGCGACCACGTCGCCTAGTAGAACAAGAAAGCAGGAACCCGCACCACAGGTAGCCTACAACGACGTAATTATGTCTGCAGCTGTTGCCGTACCCCAACACAAACTCTGCGAATCACCCAATTCCCGGTCCATCGAGATCTTCGACTGGTACATCACCACGTCTACCAACCCAATATCGAATGCATCCGAGTGCGATGCACTTCAAGCCTCTCTTGGATTCCCCCTTCCCGAAATGACGTTCGGGCGCAATCTGTTGACATTGGAACACCGCCCGTCGGGGTGGAAGTATTCATTTACTACAGATTGTGCCCTGAAGGACGTACGGAATGGAGAATTACAAGAAGGGGACGGGGGTGTCAAGGTCGGCTACGCTGACAAGTGGCTTCAGAGTCGGTAAGGCAACCAACTTTGGTATCGTGTCTCGCAGGGCTTAAAGACATGGATGGGTAGCATTGGACCATCATCGGCTCTGCCCATGCCACCGACAGCCCAGGCAAAGCCGTACGATTGGACATATACCACAGCATATACCGGTCATGAGGCTTCGAAAGCACTTTCAGGGGGCCTGATCGCGTCGTGGATTCAAGCAGACCCCAATAATCCGTCTCATGAGATCCCGATGACAGAATTAACGCGCCCTGATCCTATCCTTTTCTATGCAGAGGTCCCCTTATTTGAAGATGAACTTCACGATAATGGGTCATCCAACCTCTTGGTACGAATAGTAAGCATTTCAAGTGTTCATTCGCACTTCAAAACGATCAACATTGAATCTGTTGCGCCACAGCGTGTCATGCCCACATGTATGTTTATACTTTCTCGGTTCACACTACGTGTGGATAATGTACTCTTCCGTACTTTCGACACGCGGATATACCATTCTTTCACATCTCAGCCCCCGCTGATAATAAGGGAGACAAGTGGATGGGAAGCACCGTACGATCGAGTCAAGCGGGTAATCCCACTTTTGATTTTCATAGTATCTTGTTCTTAATGCCCTGTCCAGTACCTCCCAAAACGTGATGATCTCACACCACTCACAGACCCAATGTTCATCGCCAAAGTCTTGACAGGCCTAACGGCCGAAGTTTCGCAAAGGGAAGGCGCAAATACCGGATGGCGGGAACTCAAGCGGAATGTCGAGATTGGTATTTTGAGTTGATGTTCCAACCACGAACCAGCGTAAGATGGATGATGCAGATTTGATAGTATAGTAAGTGAGTGTAACAGTAGTACAGCAAAGAACTAAGAAATGAGCTAATCTACATGAGTTTTGCCTCTCTCTTAGACTGCGCAACCTGCGCAAGACGCTGGCTCCTCAGGGTCATTGACGTCCCCTGGGTACTCTTTCCTTTCGGTACTGCGGGTGCAGAAGGGATATTCGTCTGTGAAAGTGATATTCGAGTGTCATCTGAGGCAAACCCAGGAATACGGATGTTGTGATTGCGTTCTAGGAAGCCGTTTATTATTCTGCGATACAAGGAAGTTCCGGTAGACAAACCTAAATGAAGTTGCAAATCCTTGACTTCTAAGGAATCACCGCCTCTGTGTTTGGCCAGGCGGCAGGCAAAGTTGGTCACAGAATCGATGAACTCATCTGCAATGGAGAGTAAGAGCTGCAGGTTACAACATGAGAACGACGCGAACATGGAAGCGAGATAAATCTCACATCCTCAACTTCAGGCTCAATTTTGACGTTTGGGTCAACGCTTGCAACCAAATCCTGAATTGTCCGGCGCATACTCTGGTCTCCGGGGGTATTCTTTCTTCTTGATCGGTTGTCATCCAGACTGAGCATCGTCGCGTCGTCTTGCGGTCGAGCCACCTGAGCAGGGGTACCTAAAAAAGACTGGTATGCGGACGCCTGCATGGATCGGTCCCAAGCTACGAACCGGATATGCGTCCACTTGGGATCCCTCCTGTAAGAGTTGGACGCGTCGGGGTCCACTGGACGGCGCCAGGGTTTGTGACGTTCAGAGTTTGGCTTATGGCAGGGTAATAATCGGCGGGATTAGTGGAGCCAAGGCTTGGTGGTTGCGAATCGTGGCCAGTTCTCAATGCTGGATTCGATGGAGTTGGCGGCTAGAATACCAGGACATGAACGCGCCATCACATGGTAGGAAGCGGAAAAGATACTTTTTGAGCTGCAGCGGCTGGTGAAGGTGCTGACGGTTGACTAGACTTGTGTTTGTCCGCGAACTGTTTGAGCTTTATAGAGCAGATATACGTCGCCGATCACATGAAATGAAATGAACACGAGGGCTTACTTGCATAATCTGGGCTTGATTAAGTTTCCCTTGCTTCACGAGAGTGGCCATGTTCGAGAGGAGGATCTGGGCCATGCGTTCATTGGAAACTTGCTCTCCTGTATGAGTCTTGAGAAGGTTTCCGAGGACGCCAATCATGTCTACAGTAGGTTGGGGTTGCTCGGTCACCGTTGGGGTAGTACTTGTGCTTGCTGCTGTATTAGTACTATTACTGGAGCTCGCGGCCTGAGTATGAGCGTCCATGGTCGAGATCAAAATACATCACGTCAAGCAGCAAGGGATGAACGAGGTGTATTGCATAACCCTCCGAACCAAACAGTGCCCTCGGCGAACAATATTTTTGAAGTTCGTCAACAATCTTGAACATAATGGACGTCTCGAATATCCTCGCTTCGCATGCTGCAAAATAGCAAGTGTATTTATATAGCTCTGTGTAAATCATTGACAATTCTCGTACAGTGCATCCGTCACAGTGGAGAAGGAGACACCTCTTGAGGTTGATACCGGCTTCCTAACGGTGACAGACTCCAATCCAATAGACGAAGAGAGCTACAAGTCAGTCTTCTGTTCTGCCGCCGTTCATTCCACTCTTCACGTATTGAAACAGTGAAAATCTTGAGCAGCACCTCCAATCACTCGCACGAGACGGCACTCAGGCCCTTCTTGCATCCCTGTTCTCTCTTCCTACGAGCTCTTCTCTAGATGGTCCTCTGGCCCAACTACCGCCACCAACAACACAACTACCTCGCGCGAAACCCTTACCGAAACCCAAACCTCAGACGAAATGGCAGGCGTTCGCTGCTGCGAAAGGCATTCAGCACAAAAGACGGGATAAGAAGGTGTGGGACGAAGAAAGACAGGAATGGATCAACCGCTGGGGAAAAGATGGAAAGAACAAGCAAATTGAAGAGCAGTGGATCACAGAGGTTCCTCTTAACGCTGGTGAGTTTTGTCCAATGAGGTTCATGATATGATCTTTCTTGACCTCTGTTCAGATGCCGATTATGACCCAAGAAAAGTTGCTCGTGATGCCCGCAAGGCACGTATTGCCAGGAACGCCAAACAGCATGCCCAGAACGTTGTTCGTGCCGTAGCTACGGCAAATCCTCGTGACGCACGAAAGCAGGAGATAGCAAAGACGCTAGCGTCAACACGAATAAGTACCGCCAGCATGGGCAAGTTTGACAGAAAACTTGAGGGAGAGAAAAAGATGCGGGGTGTCAAACGCAAGGTCTGCCTTTTTTCCATTCAGATATTCTTTAATCAATGTCCATCTGTTTCTAGTTCGATCCAGCAGAGAAATCCGTTGCAGATGAAGCAAAAGCCTCTGTGGCATTGTTGTCGAAAATGGAGATCGACGCCAAGAAGACAAGCCGAGAGCCTCAAGCGGAGGAGAGTGTTCTTAATACACGGAAGGCAATTCGGTTCGCGAGCAAAGGTCGGGGTGGACTGGCAATGGCAAAAGAAGCTACAACCGGGAACGAACGAAGCGGCCGTAAACGTGATGGCAAACGATGACCAGTATCGCATCATGTTCAAATTTGTACTCAGCCTATATATAATATGTGCATATGGGTTGTCCACTCGATTCTCAATGCCCTAGGTCATGCAGAAACAGTATCAATCATAGACTAAGGTAACTACCACCCATCTGTCCGAGAGCACGAACGGGCCTCTCCATAACTTGGTAAACCTTCAATGGTTGCTCCTAGTTTGCCGCCGACTTGGCCCTCGACCCTCCACGACCACTCATTACCTTCAGGCCAGCGAAAATAATCTCCACCAAAGTTGACATTGATTTTCACAGCACCTGACACGCCCACCGCCGCATATACATCCTGCCTCGTGCGCGGGAGATACACGCCCGTAAACGCATCTGGCAAGCGCATCCCGTTATAAGTAAAGAATATTGCGCCAGATTGGAAATCAAGTCCACAGCCTACAGTGTCGCCTGGACCGGGTCTTATGGTGTTATCAGGGACATAATCACGACCACCACAAGGGTCCTCAAAGAATTTACGCATGTCGTCGAGGTGTAGTGCGGCACTCAATCTGTTCCAGCCTGGAAGGCGATATCCTGGGTATGGACGACAAGCCGTCCCTGATAAAGGTCTCGGTCAACGAACATGACGAAAGCTGACTTTAGGAGTGGCATATTATCCGCATAAGAACTTACCAACAGCGATGAAGCCTTCTTCGAACATTTCGATGATGGTGATCTCGTAGTAAACGCCTTGTTTACCTTGTATTTCATATAGACCCGCAGCAAGTGGGTAATTGCTCAGGACACATGTATCTCCGCACAAGGAAGATGTTTCTAGTCTTGCCACGACATTTCCGTTCTTCGCATCTTCTGGATTGCAAATCTTACCAATAAAACGACTCAATTTCGGAGTTTCGAGGCCCCAAACTTTGCAGCCAACTGTATTGATGCGCTCTATGACGTTTGTGGCGAGAAGACGAGCTGGTTCCACTGGGTAAGCCGCGCAAAATTCCTCGGCGGCTTCAAATTCCTGTTCAGGTGCCTCGTTTTTCAAGCCAAACTGGTGCTGAGTTTGCTGGGTCACGTTATCGCTCGTACTGTCGTTGTGGAGCACGTACTGAGGTTTCAGGAGCAGGGGCCCATTCTGGAGGTGCTGATACATATGGCTGATCTTGAGGTTTGTTCTTAGACTTCTCAAAGCTGAATAGGGACGGCATGATGGTCGTTAAAAAAAGTAGGATATGGCTCGCCATCCGCTTGAGCAAGATGGAAGCATGACGCTGAGTCAGCAGCTAAACGAAGGGCTTGAAAACGAGTAAGACAGATATATAGAGAAGTCATACTTTACCAAGACGAGGATATGCTTATGTGACATATTATAGATACATCCAATAGCTATATGCTACCTTGACGTTGATACCATGCTACCAGTCTTTTCCAGACCGTTTGCTTATCTGATCGTGATATAAGATAAGAGATAAGATCGATAAGATTTAATCGGTTTTATCTGGAGACAATCAAGATCTTGTTGAGCCAGACATGCTGTTCTGTCCAACATGCGCCAACCTCCTTGTCATATCCTCCGAGACGGGGTACAACAAATGGGCATGCAATACCTGTGCATACGAGTTTCCTATCACGAAACAGGTTGGCATAACGTGGTTGCTCAGAAACCCTCTTTCGCTCTGAAAACTGAGCTTACTGTCAGATGACATCTCGCACCAAGCTCAAGCGAAAGGAGATTGACGATGTTCTCGGAGGGGACGAAATGTGGGCACATGCGGACAAGACTATGGGTGAGTGACTCTGTCAAAGTTGTTGAGCAGGCCGATGAATGACCCTCTATAGCTTCTTGCGACTCCTGTAATCACAACGAAGCCTACTTCTATCAATTGCAGATTCGGTCTGCTGACGAGCCCATGACGACGTGTACGTCTTGTGTTTTCCTTTTCCACTTATTTCCTCTGATGACTCCCTGCCATAGTTTACCGGTATGTCCCTATTGTGACTAGCGTTTTGACCTTGACCTCAGCAACATTTAAGGTGTACGTCGTGCGGGCATCGATGGCGCGAAAATTGATCAGGGGTTGGGTTTCGTTCACGGGTACGGATTTTGAAATTTATCGCCGTCCCTGGCTCTTAACATTTTTAGTGTTAAGATGACTTGTAAAAGGTATTATGAAGTTGTGAGCTACGAGCGAACGGCAACCAACGCACTTCGCAATTGGCATGCGTGCGTCTGACTTTTGTTTGACCTAAGCAAAGACAAATAACGCGGGTGCCACTTTTGGATCGGGATTCGTAAGGCTGACAACAAACGTCAAGAAACTGCTGGAGGAGTGCCGCAATGATATGAGGTGGGAATGTCGTGTGTCTGACTCAGATGTCCTGTGTATAGGTACGCAGACATCAGAAAACTTTCAATGTGTAAAAAGTTGAATCCTCCATGATTGAAGTATGTACCTGATCAATTCACGATCAAGTCATGCGTGAAATTTCATGAAGGACCTCTCGACATCGCAGGTAATGAGATCTACCAAGAAAACAATTTGTATGAGTGATATGGATCCAGAACAATGAAAATCTGACTTCATGTCCAAAGGCGACGTGAGACATTGACTGTCGAAGGAAGATGGGGCAATGGAAAAAAAAAAAAAAACAAAAACAAAAAA
>QGOB01000144.1:16026-53766 GCA_003313055.1 Termitomyces sp. MG145
AAAAAAAAAAAAAAAAAAAAAAAAAAAAAAAATTGAAAATTGAGATATTACAGTAGTCACGACGGTGTCACGAACCCGAGGTCGGTCGGATACTGTCCTTCCGTGCGTTGTTATTTTTCTAGCCATCAGTCACACCGGCTCTTCGACTTTGTTTTTCACTACATCGCGCAAGCCACTCGAGCACCTGGTACTGCCTTTTCGTCACTCAGCTCTGCGACAGAAACTGTTCCCGATCTCCTGAACAATTCTTCGTGTTGCGATCGCTGGCCGCCATGAAAGCGTCCTTGGGCTCGCACCTTCCAATGTGCAGCAATCTGCGCCTACACTTGTCATTTGGGATGCCACGTGACAGTAAGGTTAGGTGTTAGTTTTGTTGAGCGCCGTGGCCTGTGCGTGGGAATGAGGTATTTGGGTTGATTTGATTTGGATGTGACAGACCCCCAAACTCGGGACCATCCGACTTTTCTTTCACATACTCTCTCGATCGCATACATCTCAAGCTCGTTGTTCTCCGCGACCGCCATCCACCTTTTGACATCGGAGTCATTGTCGCGCTCGCATTCTCGACGTTCTCCTCCACTATCTTCACCGTTCTTCCTCAACCATTCGTGCTTGTCTCTCTCTATCCTGCCTCATACTGTCCTCTCGTCTTTCTACGCGCTCCAACACTTTTTCGCGTTCAACCTCGACAGCTTCCCTGTGTATTGCGACATTCCGCTCGTTTTCTGCCGTCAGTTGATGCGCTAGACCCTCCATAATTATTCCCATCCAATATCTCAATATTTGCCCACACTGGCGGCCTCCATCTCCCAGCTCTGTCATCAGCCTGACGAGGACTTCATCAACAAGTCTCTCCTCGATTCTCTCGACGCCCAGGCTGACGCAGAACCAATCTTGTCTTCTGACTCAGAGCAAGCCCCGCCCTCGTACGGCTCCGCTTCCAACTCGTCATCGGGCGGTGGTTCTCCCTCTGTCCCATATCATATCACAATGCAAGCTCATCATCATTCTCTCGCACACCCGGACTCTCCAGAGACTCTCAATCCTCAGCATATTCACCCTCATGATCCAATGTATTCCAACCAAAACCCAATCTTCCCACCTGACAATCTTCATGGCATTCATACAGACTATGTTGCGGAGCACGAGTCGAGGAAACTACAGCAGCAGCACAAGCCCGACAATTTCAACAACCACTTCAGGACTAACAATTTCAGCTCATTTACTGCTGCCCGGACGCGACAGCAGGCAGCTCGACCGGGACCTCCGAACGCTAATTCCTTCCGTGAAACCCCTTCGTATTACCCTCCCTCCAATGTTGAGGTCTTCACACCAAATATGACTTCCTCAATCCAGCAACATCTGCCCGTTTTCGACTCTCGTGCAAGTTTTAGTGGACAAATCAACAACATAGGTCCTAAATCTTTTATAGATGTCTTTCCTCCGCAGAGTCTCCTTCCATCCCTCAATGGTCACAAGACACATCAGGCCCAACAGCAGCCTCAGCGTACTCCTTATCCAACATATCCACACTTGTCATCGCAGACTCCATACGGCCCGCACCTGCCTACCGTGGCCACCATCTCGTCCGCTCTTCACGGGACCAACACTCATGGATCCCTCAATGGTCTAACGGGGCTCACACCAACTCAGAATGGGTCCTCAACTAATTCTTCAAACTTGTCCGGGACATCCGAAGAGATTTCGACGATATTTGTCGTTGGTTTTCCCGAGGATATGCAGGTTTGTGCGGCCAGTCTGTTTTGATTGACAAGTTAACTGATTTGTTTATTAGGAACGGGAGTTTCAGAACATGTTCACCTTTTCGACAGATTTTGAAGCCGCTACCCTGAAGATCCCAAACAAAGAATACACTGCTTACGGCAGCATTGCCGGAGGTGGGCCCGGTAGTTCAACGAGTTTAAGGAGCACTTATCCAGGTTATAATGGCGCCAACGACCCCTACAACATTGTCACTCTCAATCAGGGTGGCGTGGTCGTTGATGGGGGAAGGGATGGTACCATGACGTCTTGGCCTGCGACTGTGCCTGGAGATGAACTTGGTGGGTCTTTCGGTGCTACTGGAAATGTCCAGGGAATCAATCTGCCACCGCGGAAGCAAATCATCGGTTTCGCAAAGTTCAAGACGCGACAAGCAGCATTGGCTGCTCGCGATAGTCTTCAGGGGCGGCGTGTTGACATTGATAAAGGCGCGGTTTTGAAGGCAGAAATGGCAAAGAAAAATCTTCACACGAAGCGGGGAGTCGGCCCTGTACCGGGTGGTACGGGTTCGAGTTCCACGACCACCGCTGCTGCATCCGCCGGCGCTCCGACGACTACTAACGGTGTCGGAGAGGGGATCGAAACTTTCAATATAGGCCAGAATGAGGCGTTGGCGGCCTCCAGAGATCGTGATTTGGCCGGGCTCAACGGATCGAGTCTGGGCAGCGGTCGGTTGAGTCAGTGGAGGGAGCAGACACAACAACAGGACAATATGTTTAACAACGCTGTTACTGTGAATGGCGTAGCTATTCCTGACCAGGAGGACAAAGCCATCATCAACGGCGCCTTGGGACTGGGCGGTGGCCTCAGTTCCTTTGGAGCTGCGACGCGTGGTGCTCGTGAGCGCGCCGAAGATGACGAGAGAGAGCGGCGCAGAAAGGATAAAGATACTATGCGGTTCCGCGGCAATTTATCTGCTTATGAAGCTTTTCATTCTGTTCCTCCCGGAAACGCCCCTCTGATGAATTCAGCAAGGCAGTTATCAAACCCGAATGGCACTGGATTGCTGTCTGATCATGAGGCTGTGATTGGGACAAGCCCACTTTCGAATGGGTTCGCCACTTCTCGCCCAATTCAGCAAGGCCAGGAGGAGCTACCTGGTCCCTGGGACAATGTAAGAAGTCGTGGTGTTCCAATTCCACGCAGTACGACATCTCAACGTTCCAACTCACCGCCTCTCCCATCAAATGGCAATGCCGTGGATATCCCTCTGAGGTCGTTCTCGCCCATTGAGCCCCACCATTTCCTCGAGCAAGCTCGACATGATCCTCAATACGTTGCCCTTCGAAACCACACGACTTCGGAATCGAGCGCGTCTAGTGTTGTAGGTGGACCACAGAGCATCTGTCACGGTTCCGGACCAGGTTGTGACGGACATCCTGGCGATGTAGAGCTGTCCCGAGCGCTTGGAGGTTTGGATCTCAATATCGAAGGTGGGAAGACCTCGCCACAGCTCCCTTCACCCGCCTCGGGTGCAAGTTCGAGGAACGGCGTTGACCAGAATCCTCCTGTATGTTGGAGTTTTTTTCTGGTATTGCATTCAGTATACTTATTTAGTCCCCAGATCAACACGCTCTATGTCGGCAATTTGCCGACCTCGTCCCCTCCTAATGGTTTTCCTCAGGATTATCTAGAAGAGAGCCTAAGAGAGCTTTTCTCTGTCCGAGCCGGCTTCCGCCGATTGTGTTTCCGTCAAAAAAGCAATGGACCCATGTGTTTTGTTGAAGTACGTCCTACTCATTTCCCTGCTCATTTTCCGATTTTGATCCTGTATCGTAGTTCGAAGATGTAGCGCATGCAACGAAAGCGTTGAATGAACTTTACGGCGATACTCTCAAGGGCTTGGTCAAAGGTGGGATTCGGTTATCGTACAGCAAGAATCCTCTGGGTGTTCGTACTCCTACGAGTGCAGCAAGCAATGGTTCATCTCTCCAACAACAACAACAACAACAACAACAACAACAACAGATCAATGGTAACGCTCCCACCCTAGTCTCATCTTCCACTCTTCCAAGTCTGGACCTTCAATTGAGGAAAGACGAACAACAATCGCGTGTGCCAACAGTGATCCTTCGTCGTGACGTCTCTTGTGTGACTTCTCAGTCACCACCCGTTCAGTCACCGTTTGTTCCTGAACTATTGGGAACTTCACCACCTGCCCCTCGATTCTCCTCTTCATCACCTAGCGGTTTCTCCTCTCCATCAGTGATAGCTCTGGCAGGTGCATCTAAGTCTTCCTTCGTGCCGCGCTATGCATTTGGTGTTCCAACCAACGCGAATCATGCACAGGCTTCGACATTCTCGCCGTTCGGTGTCTCGAGTACCCCATCCTCACACCCCATAATACCCGATCTTCAGTCTGAGGGTCATCTTTCGTCTTCGCATTCCCAGCATTTACACAACACTTTCGCTCCTGCCAATAATATAGAGGCTACTCGGGCCGGCTGAGAAGGACGCCATATATCAAAACGAATATCCCGCCAGTTTCGTAATCTTATTCCGTCTGCACACACAAGACTGCATTACGCACATATATTCCAAGTCGCACTTCAACTGCAACCTCGCAATCTATCCATTATATGTACTACCGATGATCGCAATTCATTTACCCTTTCTCATGTCCCACTGCATCCTACTTTATTCATGTTCATTTCTTGTCGCCTGTTCCCTGCTTTCTTATTCTGGTCTAAGGACTCGCCATCTGTCTGTTGCAATATCTTTACATTATCTTTCCCAACCCCAATCCAGATCAAGACATATAGCCCAGGTCATGCCTTTTTCTATCTTTTCCGTTCCCGACATCAGAACTCATTCTTATTTACGCCTGCGTACCCCCCTCCCTTCCATTGCTTGCTCTTCGTTGTCCTCGCTGCACTGTCCTCATACATATATATAAATATTGTTGTTAACGTTTTGCTTAGTTAGTGATTGAGAGGCTGCGGCTTTCAACTAACTTTTAGCTACCTATCATGTATATCATTAAGATACCTACCTTTCCATGAAATATTAATAGGATTGCTTCGTAATATCTGCACTTGAAGCCGAGTAAGCCAGCAGAAGTGAGGAGCATGATGAAGGAAACGGAGGAAGTAATGTGGAGAACGAAGTTGAAGAAGCATGTGGTGCGATATCTTTTGTGTTTGCCAACAAGTAACATGTCAACGCTTGGGATATATGTATCGCGGTTTGACCTCCACACTCAGGCGAAAAGACAACGATTCTGAGTTGAATGCTATGATGCGCATCGGTTGCAACAAGGGGAGGTGTAGTGCTTGTGGAGTGCAAGAGTCAACTTGAGGATTCAATTGAATTGAAGTCTCACTGGCAGGACATGACATCAGTATTTTAGGTGTTGAAGGTTGTGAGCCATGAAGATTCCAGGTTTGTTCAATAATTTTAGAATGGCAAGGGAAGGACTAAGTGTTCTCACCACATCGGATTGTTGGTACACCTTTACCATCAATGAAAGTAGACCCTTGACCTTGATGGCAATACTCATCCAGGAGGAAACGGGTGCAACTTTTCTAAACCAAACACGTTCACCATATGCCATTCACGCTAAGGTGCTTATGAGTCCAGCCTGAAGACCATTAAACAGTCTTGTCAAAGGGTCAGGCAAATTACATCATTTTAATTTTTGACAACAAGATAAAGCATGGATACATATAACAAGTGAACATTCTTTACGAACAGTCACAAGAAGTCCGGTCCTTCTAGTCAACAACCATTGATTCACTGCCCCCTGCCTTATACAATTCCATACTCTTCGATGCATATTGGTTGGGATGCGTGATGCTCTCTCCACTGCCTACGCCTTCACCCTTCTTGACACTGAACGAGGAATGTGTTATCTCAAAGACACGGGTGCACGCAACGTGATGATGGCCTGCTTTGACTGTTGCCATAATTTCTAATAAGTCAGTCGATGTTAAACCTCGGGAAGAGTACATCGAGAGAAGGGCTGTTTGGAGGTTCTCTGGTGAATAATGTCGATATGGACAACCGTGATCCGCAGGACCAGCTGTCAGAAGTTGCATGCAGCTGTGTGCTGTGAGTTGTAGTTGTCGGATAGGATGGTAAACAAACCTTTTTGCAGCATAATTCGCTCGCTTGCCCTCCAAACCATACGAGTGACGAATGTTATATTTGTATTCTTTGTTGAATTTGTCGTCCGTTATCCTATCGAATGATTTTCGCCAGAAGACGATAGCTTCGTCGATTGATAACCCCAGCACCTGCAACAGGTCAGTGAGAAAGTTGGAATTGTATCGCATTGCATGTATACCTTCAAGAACAATCCATAATGTAGTCGTCCAAAATGCTTGAGGTGGTGATCTCGTCGTAGATTATCGTGCATAGCACGCATACACATGGGGAAGTGCTTCTTGGCCAAATCGTCCACCATCTCTGCTTTGATTTCATCGCCGTTGGCTGGTTCTCCTGAACTAACCCATTCAGATGGTACACCAGCAAGGAAACCTTGAGATAGGTTGTCCAGAATTGGAATTATCCGTGTATCCTCATCCAGACGTGGCAGAGCACGCGCAGTGAGCTACATTACAGATGATGGGTTACTGTGGTAAGCATTCAGTGAAGAGGGATCACCTCGAGAGCTTTAGTCAGGTGGACTTCAAACTCCTGAAAGACGATACTTGACTGTTCTTTGGCAGGTACGTATGCCCAGCCTCCCCGCAAGAACACTCGTCGTTTTTCTACAAGATCGGGGACGCGTGTCCATTTTACCTACAAAGATTGAGGAGAAGCTCACAAGTTATGATACAAAGCGTACTTTGTAGTATCTCTCACCCTCAAATGCTTGTTCACGAACAGATTCAATCTTGGACCCTGAAAAACAAGCCAACAATTCCCTCCGATACTTGGTTTTCTCTGTTGCATCCACCTGTAACGCGATTTGATTGTCTCCTACACAACGCGAAAATTGGTACTCACAGCAGTCCAATTGAAGTCCCTCGAGTGGAGAAAAAGCTCTCTTTCACTGGTGGCATCCCCATCATACCGTATTCTAAATAGCGTGGATTCAGCTTTGACAAATCGCCGTCTGAGATCTTCCCTGGCATTGATCTGATTAGCGATGCTTTTGTAACGATACGGTGGATCGAGACTCAAGCTCACGATCGACAAAATGCAAGACGTAGGACATAATGACCTAGGTGGTCTTTCCTCCGCTCGGAATCGCGGTCTACTAATTTGGCGCTTGTCGCATGCAACGGGAGGTACTTTAAGCACTGAGCACTCGTGACTGTCTTCAGCTCTTCCCATGTGCGATTGCGAGCTGCAGATGATTCTATCTCTGCAAGTATTCGTAAACGGTCGAGGGCACATCTCTCAAACTCTTCGACGGTGACATCGTAAAGCGGAGGCTTGTCGTAACTGGGATCGTTGTGAGCCGCGTTCAACTTGAAGGGATGTGGCGTACAAATTGAGTCTGTGAGGATACTTTAATGATCCGTGATCGGCGACTTGTAAGAGATTCTTGTCGTCCTGGAAGACTTTTCGCTCGTTGCCTTTGTACATGGGTGGGGGTTAAGGATAAATCACGGACACGACAGGTCACGCGTTCTGTCACATAGGATCCGAGCCAAGTCGGAGCCCAAGTCGCTTGTATTCGTAGGTATAGTATAAACATGGAAGCAAGTCTACAACACGCTGTATCGAAGGGCATAGAGTTCAACACACAGAAAACGAATGAACAGAGTATAGGACAAGTGAAATGAGCAGGAATATCCAATGGACTATCCCGTGTCTACGTCTTTTGCGCCCGTTTCTGGAGGAGCTGGTGTAGAGGGAGTCACTGAAGCGCTGAGACTCGTGACGCCCAATTTAACCTTGATCTTTCTCGATGGATCATCGCCATTTTTAGTCCGAGCCCCAAAGTTAAACTTTTCCTTCAATGTCCCAAGGTCTAGTCTTTTCGTCTTATTGAGGCGCTCCATGAGAACGTCGCCATCGTCTTCATCATCCTCCCGTCGCCGTTTCTCGCTCGGTCTTAAATAATCCAACGACGCCATCAAGCCAGGTGCTGGTGACTGTGGTCTTGACCTAGACCTTGCAATCGATTCCAGAATGTCGTCGTCGTCTTCTGTACTTGAGCGTTTGGGCGGAGGCCCAGACGATGGTGTTGACATTTGTCTATATGCTAATTTTGGGCTGGCAGGTATTTCTGGTGACGGTGATCTGGATGAGCTGGGGTCCATCAGCTGTGAGTGGTCCATCAGCTGTGAGTGGTCCATCAGCTGTGAGTGGTCCATCAGCTGTGCGTGGTCGCCTGCCATCGGTAACGGTTTCCGACCATCGTCTTCATCTTCTTCACCGTAATCAGCCGATACCAATGATCCCATAATAGGGTTTCTCAGGGGCGGCCGATATCCCTTGGTAACACCTCCAATGGACGATCGCCGCTTCCGTCTGAGAAGTGCACTGTGTGCAGGAGTAGCATGTGATGTAGTTTTCGACCACGAGGTACTAACAACGGGAATAAGATCGTCGTCGTCGTCGTCGTCGTCGTCGTCAGCGTTGAAGTAATTCTCTTCTTCCGCATCTAGAACTCGACCCGACGGCTGCCAACCGCGGCCCTCGCCCGTCCTAGAAATTGGTAGATGAATTCAACGAGGAAGGAGACAAAAAGTTGTAATACGAACTTGTCAACTTTGGAGTCGGCCAGTGGTGGCTCCTTGGTCTGTTGTAGTATTTCAAACTGAATCCAAGCATTGAACTGCTCGAAACGTTGACCTCCAAGCGGACTCTGAGCTAATTTACGAAGCTCTTCTTCATGTTTCGTCCAACAGAATTTTCCGAGTTCCCTGACTTTTTCCTGTTTTAAGGTACGGTCAGCTTCGGGTCTCATTAAATTGAGGATGTACTAGCCTTGCGAACAAAGTCAAAATACTCTTGACATGAACAACTCAAAAGGTTGTCACGTCTTGATTCCTGTAAGGTTAGATCGAGAAGTGGCTTCACCACGTCGTGTTTCATAATCTGAGTATGTATATTTGGATTATTTTGTCGGAGCAGAAGCCTAAATATCCGGAAAGAAGCTAAGAAGGCAAGCTGGGTTTTGAGACAATTCGAGGTAAATATAAGATGCGCATACCATGCCGGAGATGTTTATCTCGCGCCTTGAGAAGACTGGCAAGTCGGACAAGAATGTTTGAAGACATCATATAAAAGTGTATCCGGAAGTGATGCTGAGCCACGAAATTGTACATTAGATCGCTGAGATAGACATAGCGATTTGTCTCCTCTCGCGTCAATGGCAATATAATTTCTAAAGTATCAGTCAGGCTAAGAATGCACATGCAAAGTATTCAATCTTACCTTGGACGTTTCTCCATTCAGGCAAGTCAAAGAATGGCTTGAAGAGAATGCCCAAACAATCCTTGTAAAAATAGTCCATATAGCGCTCAGTTCCGGGGTCATCCTTGCGTGGTGGCTGTTTATGAGCTCCTAGAGCCTTTGATCGCAAATAGTTGATTATGAGCCACAAGACGAACCAGGAAAACTCTTACCTGGCCAGCCTCTGTCCCTGCAGCAACAAGTGCTGTTGCCGCTGCTTCTCCCAATGGCACATCCATCCACACCTTCAGGGCATCTCCCACCTGACATTGAACCGCCGGATCCCTGCTCTGAGCCACAATCCTACATGCCATCTCCAAAATCGTCTCCGCCTTATCCGCACCCTTCCTCCCACCCGCACGTTCCTTCTCAATTGCTACTACCTGCTTGAGCACATGTCCCCTGACACCATTGAGGTCATGGTCCAACAGCGCCACGAGAATCTCGCCAGCCGCGCTAATCATGGTTTTGTTCACCGCCTCGCGCTCGGGGAGGCCCATGGCCCATTGCACGCCAAAGAGCACACCGCGGTCAACGAGCGCACGGAAGAGCGCAAGCCGAGTAGCGAGCTGCACGTTTTTCCCCATAACACATAGTTGTTGGACAAGAATGATGACTTCCCGCCGAAGCTCAATTTCCTCATCCGTAAGATCATCTGGAGGAGCGAAAGCATAATGGTCTGGCCGCTTTGGGGGTGACAGCGATGGTGTAAGTACGGGTGTGAGAGCACGGCCATTAGGATGTGGAGAGCCGTCACCGTTTGCCTTAGGACACGAGTGAGTCTGTTTTTGATCCACCTCCATTGCATCTGGTTCGCCATTCTTGTATTCAAGTAAAGGACTCCCGTTGACGTCGACGTTCAGTCCTGCAGCTGACACTGGCTTCCTGCCATTGGGGACTGTAGGAGCAGCTGGGGGTGGGCCGCCACTCAACATACACTCGTCCACGAAGAGTTTGACGATATCGCGGAGGAAGCCATGATCGCTTTGGACATGCGTTATGATGTCAATCTGGTTGAAAATGATACATGAATTGAGGACGTTGAATGTCGAATCGTCAAGGGCGCGGGCCAACACAACGTCCTTAAGAAACTGGAGACGGTAAGTGTGGTGGATTTTTCGTTGAATATTGGGGTCACGTAGTGGTACCGGTTGGTGGAAACGGGAGGTTTGATGAAGGAATTCGCGGTAATTAGCCTTGTGGTTAGGAAAATCGGGGTCATCTATGAAAATATAAGCAGCGTGCATGGTGGACGGCTGCAGCGAGACGCACATTCTAACATTCCAACGACGCCAAAGAATAAGTCGTCTTCCAAGATATGTTCGTACATGGAGTGGTCATTAAGCATTACTGAGCGGAGAGCGGTCAATGTGATTCAGACTCGAGATGATATGCCACATACATATCGTTTGCATCATACTACATAGCGCATGCAAGTTCTCCAAGTTCTCCAAGTCCTCGGCCATATTGAATACCTCAATGAGAGACTTGATGTATTCCTGGGTAAACGAAAAAAGGCAAACAAAGTTGTGTTATCAGCTACTGTATACATGCCCTAAAATATGGACATGCAAATCGCCAGAGATGGGATTCAAACATTTTTTAAAAACAAACCCACCTCTTGTTGGATATACTCACATATCCGTTCTTTGAAATTCTGTGTCCGTGCTAGCGTCTTGACAGCCCTTTCGATCTCAACAATGATACCAAGTTCTGGTCGGGGAAGATGCCCAGAGCGAATGATGCCAGCGGTCGTCACGGATGGAGGTTCAGACCCGATGTGCGGTGATGAAGACAGGCTCGATAAGTTATCTGGGAAACATTGTAAATAAATCTGGTTGGTAGGGGGCTGAAACGCACCTGTGGCATGCATGTGTCGTTGAACGTCACAAATGAAGTTCCAAACCTCCGCGCAACCCTCTGGATCTTGAAAGCTGAGAGCATAGTCAACACCATTGGGCTCCGTCCAAACGATGAGCGTATCTGAGCAATAGGTGTAAGGACTCTTGGGAAATCTGAAAGAAGACGATACACACCTTGTTGCCGTTGATAGACATCATTGGAGCGAATGACCGTGGAAAGGATGATATCTTCGTAACGTTTTTCTGAGCGGGCAATAAGAAGGGCTTCGCTGGTGTCTTCCGAGAATTGGCCAAAACAGAAGGCAGTCCCTTGATCTACCCATCGCGCGCCTATAAGCTCGTAGACCTGATGTGTCCATATAAGCAGGTGAGATATAAGCCGGTGGCACGATGGAATTCAACGCACCTTGACGCGCTTCAGTTCGTGATCACCTTCAGCCGCCCATTCCTGACCTTCATCAACCGCGGAGTCTGGCATGTGCTCTAACAGCTCTATTTGCTCGTTCATAGGCGTAACAGAGCCTTCGCCTTCCTTTATCAATTCCGAGTCGTGTGGCAGTTTCGTCACCAGTTCCGGCCCATTGACTCTCTCCTCTCCCTGCCTGATTTCGTCCTCAGCATGAATAGCTTCTAGCACGGTGTCTTGTTTCTCCTCTGGAGTTACGCTGTCCTTTGAGTTGGCTGCTTGTGTGCTGGGTGAATGTGAAGCTGTTGTACCTAGAGTGGATATTTGGGTATCGTCGGAGGTAGTATCAGCACCGTCAGGATTGGTGGACGTGGAGGGCAAGGAAAGGAGAGACTGAGTTGGGGACATGAGACCCGGGTCGGAGCTCATTGTCTGTAGGGAAGGAAAGGGACGAAGAGGAGATATAGTACACGATCAACGAGGGTCGTGGGTACTTTTTGGCAAATCAACTTTGGCACGCGAAACGCCCACTCCGGCTCCGAGCTCGCTGTAGTCAACGTCGCGCTCACTGTTGTGGTTGTCGACGAACACTGATGGATCGCCGTGGGATCCAGTCCGTTCCTTTAGAGATGCGCGCCCCAAGGTCGACACTCCGGTGTTTGGAATATTCTTACGTAATCACGGAAAAATTGGAGAGACTTAGGGTTTTCGCCTACTCAGCTGCGACCACAATGGATTCGCGTGGAACTCGTGTTTTAGCCATTACTGGCATCACTCTCCTCAGCGGTGTCTTGGCTTATGCCTTCTACTTCGACTACAAGCGGAGGAACGACGCCGAGTTCCGCAAGAGCCTTCGTTAGTATCACACCTCAGTCTCAATTCTATCACTGATCCATTCTCTAGGCAAGGAGAAGAAGCGTGTATCAAAAAACATTGCGCAGTCAAAGGAGTCTCCGCAATCTGTAAAAGCTGATGGGCAGCCTTCCACACTTGAGGAGGCCCTCGAAATAGTCAGAAAAGAGGAACCTCCTGCATCGCCCGAAGAAAAGGAGAGTTATTTCATGAGCCAAATTGCCATGGGCGAGCAACTCAGCGCTAGAGGTGAGACACCACTGATTTTACCGTTCAACCCTGAGATGATTATGTTCTTCAGGTCCTGATTACTACCTCGCTGCCGCTACGTGTTTTTACCGGTCAATGAAGGTGTATCCTTCACCTATGGAACTTATGGTCATCTATGAACAGACCATACCCAAGCCTGTCTTTACCGTAAGCGGCCAACTCGGCTGATGATCATCTTACTGCCACTAACTTTGGGACCACAGCTCGTTGTACAAATGATGAACGCCGATGTAAGTCCCCGTTTTCCGTCAAGCTCCAGTGGCCGTAGTCTTTCGGATGACGACGAGGAGACGAGCTCGACGAGCGGCGGGCCGCCGTCAGAAGCTTCTTCACAAGAGTGGGACAAAGTCACGGACCCAGGTGTCTATGCCTCATGATCGATGGCATTAATTGATGACGTCTCACGTCTCGAACTGGGTTATTGGGGAGGAAAGTCCATCTGTAGAAATGGACGTTGCTTGTTATTCTCACCTGCTTTCGTGCCAATGCTACATGCGATCTAATATATCTATTGTGTCTTTTTCGGGTCACCCATCATTCAGGTTAAACATAGAGTCGAAGGTGAGCCAATGGCATTCACAGGATGTGACCGAAACTGAGCCATGCCTTTAGGCTATTACGAAGCATTTCCCCCAAAATCGATGAAGACTCGCATCGAAGCGCGTGGCGGCCGCAAGGTGCTGGTCGTCACCGAGGATGTTGCGGCTGGTGCAATGATATATAAGGTTCCAATCGATGAATGTTCTGTCTGCACTTGATAATTTTCTTACATGTCTCAATACAGGAACAACCCGTCGTTACAGCCCTCGATGCTGACTTGCAAGGATCAGGACAATATTGCGCTCACTGTCTACGATCCATCCAATCTGGGACGTCCGTGGAACTGGCCAAAGACGCGAACCCGATAAATTCATCGTTCTGCTCAAAAGCCTGCCTAACCGCTAACGCGTCCCAGTCGCACAACCTCCTTTTCACCTCTGAATCCCCATTGCCCCCTGCACTTGGCCAGCCGCTCAATGCAGAGGGACAGACAGCACGGCACAAAGCCCAGGAGAAATACGTTGCCCTTCTTAAGAAGGAAAAGCGTGCTGCTCCAATGCTCCTTGGCCGATTCATTGCACGTCAAATAGCGGTTGAGACTGCCAAATTGTCAGGCGTCACAATAGAGAGCGACTTCACGGATGCGGAGGGCCATGGGTATTTGTTGGCTGACCATGTTGAACGCCTGAGGTATCTCGATTTAAAACCTTCGGAGGAAGAGCGTCAGACATTGGTGGATGTACTGCAGACTGCCTTGCCAGGTATAGAAAATTTGGTCAAAGACGGACACGCTACTTTGTTGGGCAAAATTACATACAATGCTTTGGGTGTCTGCTTTGGAGACGGACGGGATGACAAGGTTAGTACATCTACCCTACATATAGTAAAATTTGCAATCCGAGTAATTAATGTGGTTTCGGCCCTTTAGCCTGTATCCGCAGCACGGCCAGAGGACGTCGAGAAAACACGTACACCCCACGGGACGTCTCGTCAAATCGGCACGGCATTCTACACCCTTTCTTCTTACCTCGCACATTCCTGTGTTCCCAATGCCCATCCCTCATTCAGCTCCGGAACCGCTGAGCTCAGCCTTGTCGCCAGTCGGGATTTGAAAAAAGGTGACGAGCTTACCATCGCGTATGTTGATGTGAAGAAACGAGAAGACGAAACGACCGTCGAATGTAGACGCAGGCGGCGCATTGAGCTCGCGCGTGGTTGGCGCTTCGCGTGCCCGTGCCAGCGCTGTGTAGAGGAGAGCAAGGAACTCAGTGGTGAGGAGAAGGTGATTGATGCAACTCTTGAGAGAGATGGATCCAAGGTTGACGCCGCTGTCTCCCGCTATGACGGTGAAGCGGAGAACAACAACGTTGAGTGATCTTAGTGAGGGACACGTCCCTATTACATTGTGCAGTAACAAGTACACATAGACGTTCATTTACTTGTTTATGTATCAATCAAAACTACAACCTTTGCAATACATAACTTGCCCTCAATCTTATCTTGCCAGACAGACTAGGTGGCTTGAAACAATAGAGTGGTATTACTAGAGTAGTCGGGATCGCAATACATTGTACATCAAAAAGAGTGCGACAATACACCAAGTCCATGGAAGAGATTGTAACAACGTGCAACAACGTCAGATGAGGAATGAATCTGGATATATATGTCACTGGTCATGCCAGTCAAGAAACAAAGCAAGAGCAGACGTCGCGTTAAGAATCTCGAAAATGTGCGGAGTACGGGCAAGAAAACTCAAAACTTGATTATGTGCCAAGGAAACATACTTAATATATGACTTTCAGTTCATCAGTGGATTGTCGATCTGTTAGGCCAGACTTCGCCACATTCCCGAGTCCGGAATCTCGCTACGTGCTTTAAGGATCTTGAACGCAGCCATTCGACCACGCCCTCCTAATGACGCGTCTGTTGTCACCAACTCTGGCTCATCATCTCCATCTTCATCATTTACGGACACAAAATCCAAAGGACCCGGATCCAGAGTACGAGAACGGTCTCTCTCCGCATAGATAGCCTTTCGAATTGCTGTGGATGACTGCTTTCTGTGGTCGGTCGGCGAGGGGATAGGGCCATGGCTGGCAAGAGTGGTGGGCTGATAAGATGCTAGAGACAGCTCTTCTCTCGGTTTGGGTAATTTCATGGATACCGGTAACGATCCGGAAAATACTTTTAGATGCGACGACATTAGCATCATATTTGAGACAAAGCATGTAGATGATATTCACCTGGCTTTTGCATGTGTTTCGGCAATACATCTGGAATAGCAAATCCGGAGGCATCGATACCAACGTCATCTTCTCCTTCCTCAAGGATGGCCTCGCTATCATGGCGTCCAGATGGGTGCCGTTTGACAAATGTCTGCCACGCTTTGCTTTCTGGCTTCCAAGCACCTCGGTGACTGGGTGTATTCGCAGCCAAAAGTTCTAACATTTTCGGATCAGGTGACTGTGGCCTAAGTCCATCAGTAATTTCCACCTGTGAATTGGATGCGTCTCGGCTGGGAGAGTGGGATACCAGCGCTTCTGTTTGAGATGGGAAAGAGGATCTTGGCAATAACAGTGTCAACATAGGAGTGGATAATTCAGGACCGTTTCTTAATGGACGGATGAGGGATGGAATGGGGAGTGAGGCAGGCCGCAAGCCCGAGAAAGATGTCGACAAATTTTCCAGGTTATGAGGACGTTGTCTTCGCGGCCGAAATGGAATAGTAGGTTGCTCAACAAGCTGAAGCGTTGCTTTACCGGGAGATCCCTGATGTGCGCCTTCTAGGTCTTCGAGCACAAAAATCATGTCTGTCAGACGAAATCAGGTGATGATACGAGAAATGGAGAACAAAAGATTACCAGCGTCTCCCTTGACTGCATTCTCCTCCTCCTCTGCTTGTTCTGCGGTAACCTCCCTCTTGATGGTGACCACGGCAGGCTTGACGTCGAAGGTGACTTTCTTGGCCTTCCTGTCCGGCGCACGTGACGGGAAAAGAGGTTCATCTTCATCGGATTGCTTCTGCTTCTGTGTGTCGTCATCCTCGACGATCGGAGCACGATCGGCCTGGCTTGAATCTGGAGCGTCCTGTGGCTTGGCCAGAGACCGTCCCCGCTGCCGGGCCTGGTCTGCGTCTAAAACGACGAGATACCTGTAACTCGTTGCCATATCAAGTCCATCGCTAATATTTCGTCGTATTTGATGTACATTCTCCACTGGATCCGGGATAGCATTCGTCGACGAGGATGCCGTAGAACCCGAATGAGTAGTTCCATTTGACATATAAGAGGGTGCACGATCATCAGATGGGGGAGAAGACATAACAGTCGCCCGAGCTCTTGGGTGATGAAACGAAGAGCTAGTGAGCGATGCCGAGAGTGCAGACACACGAGGCCCTGGTGGAGATGGTGATCTCGCACGCAAGGCGCTGGACGGAATAAAGTTTCGTATTACACTGACACTGGGCGTCCTGGGTGATGTTGGTTCTCGCCCATTAACGGCAGCCCGTTCCCTAGATCCCGAGGCGGAAGCTCTTCGTGCACTCGGATCACTAGACTCTTGCTGTATCTGGCTGACGCCCTCCCTGACTCTTTTCCACAACGTGTTGACTTTCCTTCTGAGCTCCACATCGGCAGATTCAATTTCCGAGGTTTTGATTTTCATCTGCTCGGCCATATGCTCTTCAGCCGCGTCTCTTGCGGCCTGTGATTCCTGCATTGCGTAGTCTGCTAGATAGGAAAATACCGGATTTGATGGCGTAAAGGGGGGCGGGAGAAATACTGGTTGGAGATTGGCAAAAAAATTAGGCGATGGAGGGGGAGGCGATGCTGTCAATGAGCGAGATGGTGATCGTTCATAAATCGGTTCAGGAGTCGTAACAGGCGATTCTGAGGGCAGTACAACAAGATTGAAGAGTGCCGAGAAGTTTGCAGATGATGCTGCCTCTTCGACCGCGTCCCCCGCCTACACAGAGCAAGATAATGAAGACCAGTGTTGAGTAAAATTATAAATGAAGTGTGCACAGTAGTGTTGGAAATGACTCACCAGACAATCCTTGTGTATCTCGATCCACCCAGTCAGGCTCTTCAAGATATCACGTTCTACCCAATCTTCAGTAGGCAGAAGCGGCCCATCCTTCCCCTCAATATCCGGGGAATACGTTTGATAGACGCGATAGACCACAAAATGGCAAAGCAAGCACGTTATAGTGGTATATCGGGAGAATCGAGATGTTCCCGCAACAGGTACTCCTCGCGCCCGCGTCCTGACCGTCAGCTGTGGATGGGACTACGTAGAAAAGAGTAAGAAAGATATATCGTGCAGTAGAGCGGCACACACAACAGATATCCCTTGTTTGCCCACGAACACTTGTGAGAATGCTGGTTCATTAGTTGATGGAGGCGGGGGGGGTGTATCAACTTCGTCGGCCTTGCCCGGTCTAATACGGATATTGAGACAATGGCAGGCACGAATCTTCTGTTCGCTACCCGCTACTGTACAGGGCATATGAGTGCAGGTATAGCGACGCTAACACGCGAGATAATGGCTCAGATGGGAGTAAAGACGGAAAAGCGGTTCCGACTCAGATCATCTGCTGCAGTACGACCCGCTTTGTGTATCATATATGTGTGTTTCAACTCCATTCGTAGCTAACGTCCTGCTGATTCTGTATAAACCTCTGATTGGCCAGTTGCCACCTCTGCAAATAAGGACTGATTGAAAATTTAGACGTTCACGCCTATCAGGCAGCTCGTTATTCGAATTTATCCTGGCAGCTCGGTATCCGATTTCCTCCTGACAGCTCGGTATTCGAGTTCATACTACCCCCGCGGAAAAAAAAGAGGATAGTCTGACCCACGGTACACATCTATCTATCCAGAAAGGCCACGTATGTGACCCGGCGAAAGCGCTTTTCTATTTTGAACGGGCTACACGTCCAGATATGAATGCGGAGCGGATAGTTACTATACCTCCGTGCAACCAGGAAACTTGTTGCGGAGGCAGCCGTCGGGCCAACCTTTCATCCATTTGCAACTCATTCTCCGAACTGATGGACGTCTATCTCTTTTTCTTACTTTCCTGCTCTCCGACTGCGGTCACATCCTGCACCATGATTTGCCCATACTCGTTCACTCGTTTCGGGTCGACCCGATAGATCCAGCGCTGAATCATCGGTATCAATGGACTGGAGGCCAAGAATATCATAAAATTGCTGCTCACCTGATACAAGAATATAAGGAATACCACATCGTCTCTAAAAATTGCAATTGCCAGTTGTTAATCGCAATACCAAGGACTTGGCATGGGGATGTAAGTACCGGAAACAAGCTAAGCGATGTAAGAAAGGCATCTTGATGCAGAACCTAACGAGTGACGTGTCAATGGATTTTTGTGCCGATTATAGCTGAGAGTGGTTTCATACGCGAACAGATCATCGACAACCGTGGAAAGTGTTTTATATATCATCGCCTTCATGGGCATGTGCGCCACACTCTGAATCGATGTCGTAAGCAGCGGGCGCAGCGGGGGAATCTCTGTCGTACCTTGAGCTTGTAGTTGATGATCAACTGCGGAACAAGCTGGGCCTACCAAGAACAATCAGTGATTTGTTCAGTCGGAAATCTGCAGCTGGAGAAAAGCGCATACGAATCCAAACATGTATACGAAGGAGGTAAGAGTGGAGATAACGAAGCTGTACCAGCCCTTGTGCGAATTATAGACAAGGGAATACCCGGTGTATCCGATGAGAAGGGGGATAGCAACATATGAGACGTAACGGAATGCCAGTTTATCATATCTTGTGAATTGGTTAGCTAATGAATTTCAGTAGAATCGATACTTGAGATACGTGCTCTTGTGTCTTCTTTTCGTCCTCGCTTAATACATGCTTGTCTGCAAGACGACTGGAGTTGAGATGATACTACATAGAATAATTATATGGACATACCTTTGATCTCAAGCTTGTATGGTAATAACGAACCAGCGGGCGCGGACACCACTTTGATATCCACGGCTTTCGTTATCTGACGCCAGTTCAAAACTTCAAAGTCATTGAGGTCTGGGAACACGTACCTTCCAGGCCTCAATGATCACTCCCATGCCTGATCCGAACAGGATCATCCAACTCGTGTTTTCGTTGTTGTCAATCAGGTAAAGCAACACAACAATCTGAACGAACACGTTCGTAACTATCTATATTATGTCGGTGAGTGCAACATGAGATTGTTCTAGGGAGGAAATAGTGAAAACTTACTGTCCTGTAACAGACAGTTGAATGGAGTGGCAAGTTGAAGCCGTTTTTTTCCTCACCTGACAGAAACACCAACCATCTCCTTCTTCTGGCGCCAATGCGAGACGTCCGAACTGAACGCGAGCATCTCAAATCTGCCATGTCATGTTGGGCAAACAAGTTCGTTCAGCTGCCCTTGCTGGTATGTAAAGACAGATTCCACATACACAACATGTAAGACGCTGACGAGGCCTGTCAGGGCAAGGAACCACGGGTTAGTCTCGATCAGCATGCGCTTGAGCTCGTCTAATTCTGCACTAGCGCTTGTTCCTTGCTGCTTCGCAGCCTCCTTGAATCCGTTCGTGAGTGATGCAAACAATTGGAATCTGAAGTATGACATGGGCTGGAAGGTGATTTGTATGGGAAGCGACAGCGTTGTGCTATTGAGCTCGATATAATACTCGCGAAGATGCCAGAAATCATTAGGGAAGATGATGGGCTTGTAAAAACCCTTGGTGCCAGTTTCATCACGATCTGGAGTTAAGTAGACATCTGATAGAAGTTGGACAATCTCTTCGACGCGAAGGAACAAGTAGACACTGACGTTCTAAGATAGGAGGCGGTAGAGAGCTATATGGCACTTTGACTGCGTCAGAAATCAGTGCCAAGGTGATATTCTTTTTTAAAAGTCAGGAACGACGAAACAAAATCATCTTTTTCGCTATCTTTACCGTATACCAGTGTGGAACAAACTGATCAGCCTGGTGAATATAAATAAGTCGTGTCTCTAGATATAAGCCAAGTGGTATCTACCTCTTCCGGTTCTTCGATCTCTGACACCGGAGTATGATCCGTTACGAGAAGCTTTTTCTCCTTCCTAGGCTTGACTTTGGCAAGGTATGGAGTCAAAACTATGAGAAGAACGGGCGTTAGACCAACAACATCTGACAATGTGCTTTTTGGGCATACGTTTTCGAACAATGTGTACATTATCTGGATTAAAGTCCGCGTGATGAGGGTCAGGGACAACGCCTTCCCTGGTAAGAAACACATCCATCCACAGCGAACCATTATTCAACACACTCTGTTGACCGCGAAATGGGCGAAAGGTAACCCAACCTTTCAGCACGACAATACCACTGCCATGAGTGTACCCGCACCTTGGGGAATTCGACATTGAACTCAGCAGTGTACGCAGCGTTCCAGTCTCCGAAAGTGATGTTCGACCATACAAACTTGGGCAGACCCTTATCCTGCTCCTTGAGCCAGTTGGGCATGTTGAAAACTTGTGCAGGAGAGGCCGTCGTCAATCGTACGTGTATATCCAGTGGTTGACCGAGTTGCCATGCGAGTGAGACTTCGTTCGGTGGGAAAGTCAATGGGTCAGCGGAAGGCTTGGGATTGTTCGATTGGGGTGTGGTCTTCCCTGCGAAGAATCTGGTGGCTTTGGATAGGGTATGAAAACAAAAGAAAAACATTTCTCGTAGATACTCTGTACCTAGCTGCATCAATGCCCACATGAAGAACATTTGCTATTGCACCAGACAGGTCAATTAATCCTCGTACCACACATATCAATGGAGTTTGTAAAGGCCGTACCTGAGCAATACCTAAGAATTTTCTGAAGGTAGACTCCTCCTGTTGTCCTGCAGCAGCAGGGCCGCGAGCAGCAGAGGCTGCTTCTCTTTGTGGTTCAGGCATAGGATACAATACGTTGTGAGGCGAGGCGGCGATATCAACTTGGAAAGCGATCAATTTCTCACATGGTTCAAAAACTCTTGAATTCCTCATATGAACAATCTTGAAATATCGCGCCTTCATGTCGGTGAATCCAACAGCTTAACTCTACAGCTGGACAAAGTGGGGACTGACACAGGATATGTGGTCTCTTATGGAAGCTTGCTGGCGCCGCCAACCTGCAGACCGCCCAACAATCCAGCAGATTCTCGATCATCAGTATGTTCTGCAATATCGTACATGAGAGCATGTATGTATTTAGGGACAAGTGTGGGTCATTAGTCGATTAACTTGGTATTTCGAGGTAATTAGTACTTGTGGATCTTTCTCCACTTCCCATGACGACGCGCGCATTGAAAAATGATGGGCTTCCAAAAAATATTGACCTCAGCGTTAGTGCGAGGAGTGTCGTAACTTTGTGCCCCAGAATCGGCCAATTTCAAAGCAGGTGCTACTTAACTGAACGGACACATCCAGGTCACCGACAAGATCCACGTCTTCCATATGGAAAACCTTCAAGGAATGCACCAAATACGGCAGAACACCGCGGCGGAGACTTCGTCGTAGACAAGACGAGCTCTACCTGTGCAGCAAAGAGTGTTTCACACAAAATGATTGTCAAAGACAGTATAATTTCAAATACTGCATACGATGAATGGTACGGAGGGACGGACATTCACCTGTTTACGAATTCTACCCCTTGCGGCCACCGCTTCCAGCTAATTGGTGACCTTACCTTTGGCTTGAGCTCTTTGATCTGGTTCTCGATGACTGCGTCTATACAGTACAAGCTCAAGGAAATCTTCGAACCTCAACCTCGCCGTTGGGGTAGGGAAGTTCGCCTGATTGCTGAGTATCGTGCACGGTCTTGAGTGCTTCTAGCGGCTGGGGCTGCGGCGATATTTTGCGCTTGATGGAAGATATGAGGACATGCGACGCGCGCGTCGTCGGGCAGATCGTCTTCCGCGGACATATCACCACATAAATTTCAACGTCACGGCACAAAAAAACTGTCACGGCTATGCTGATGGAGGCTGTTGGAAACACTGATGGTACGGAAGACAATACATAAGAAAAGAAAGCGACATGATGTGTTGTTTCAAGCGACTGGGAAAGGGTTTGTAGGGTGTCCTGGTCCGATTTGGGAGGGTCCATGTCACGTTGTTGATCAACCCTTTGCCCTGATGGCCGGTCACGTGCTGTTTAACCCTCTGCCCAGACTGGTTTTTATCTGCATTCTCCAACCTTGCTCTTTCACCCAAACCCGTTTATCAGCGCACCTCTCGTGAGTCACTTACGACCGTCTGCTCGTCGTCACTCACCTCCCATCCCTCTAGATAACTACATCTCCCATAAATGTACGTTCCATAACGCGTTGCTCGCGTCTCCGTGTCTGACTCGCGTCTAGATGGCAACTGGCCGTGAAGATTCTGTCTACCTCGCCAAGCTCGCTGAGCAGGCCGAGCGTTACGAAGGTCAGAAACACGCGCGTTGCTTTTCTGTTTCTCGCTCAATTGGTTGTTCAGAGATGGTTGAGAACATGAAGCAAGTTGCCTCGTCAGACCAGGAATTGACTGTAGAAGAGCGCAATCTTCTCTCTGTCGCCTATAAGAATGTCATTGGTGCTCGCCGTGCCTCATGGAGAATCGTCTCCTCGATCGAGCAAAAAGAAGAGTCTAAGGGCAATGAGGCTCAGGTGTCTATGATCAAGAGCTACAGGGAGAAAATTGAGGGCGAGCTCGCTAAAATCTGCGAAGATATCCTCGACGTCCTCGACAAGCACCTCATCCCCTCGGCTGCCTCTGGTGAATCTAAAGTGTTCTATCACAAGATGTAGGTTACCGTCTTTTTGCATGTGCCAGTATGTCGCTTATCGATTTGGCAGGATGGGTGACTACCACCGTTACCTTGCCGAGTTTGCGACTGGTGATAAGCGCAAGGATAGCGCCGATAAGTCCCTGGAAGCCTACAAGGCTGCCTCTGATGTTGCTGTCACTGAGTTGCCTCCCACCCATCCCATCCGTCTTGGTCTTGCGCTCAATTTCTCTGTGTTTTACTATGAGATCCTGAACAGCCCTGACCGTGCTTGCCATCTTGCCAAGCAGGCCTTCGATGACGCCATTGCTGAGCTCGACACACTATCGGAAGAGAGCTACAAGGACTCGACCTTGATTATGCAACTTCTCCGGGACAACCTCACCCTCTGGACTTCAGATATGCAAGATTCTGGTTAGTACTCTTATTCATTCTTTGATTTCCATCGTTGATGTCGATATAATAGCGGATAAACCTTCTGACGCCAAGGACGAGGCTCCTGCTGATGACGAGTAGATGTCCCCTCCTATGTCATTGTTATTTGCCCGCCACTTCCATGCGTGCCTTGATCATGTGTTTTCAGGCCATTGCCCGCATATCGCATTGTCGCATCATCACACCGTATTGCATTCGTATCCTAGTAACACATTATGAATTGTTTCCTGCATCTTCTCTATTTCATGACCGAAATCAGAAGTGACTAGTAAGGTGACTGAAATGTTTGAAACAGGTTGTTTCTATTGATGGACTCAAGCCATGAAACGAGATTCTGAATGCTGGACCACAAGAATTCTGAACTTGGGAAGTTTGGTGTTTTTTTTTTCTTTGTTTTTTTTTTTTTTTCTTGTTCAAGGGATGCACAGGTTGAGTGAGCGTGACCTGTCAAGTTTGAATTTGTCACACGTCCCTTATGCACGTTCGAAGTTTTCCCATGGAGATCGGATTTACAATTCTACTATCAATGTGAGGAATATTGGACTTCGGACTCTTTGAACAAGATAAAAGGATGGCAATACTTTCATTCTTGTAACATGTTTTTGGCCTCATGGATGTACAATCTTAGTTGCGGGCATTAACAAATCTGCATATCTCCGATAGATGGATATATTGTGTTACCATCTGGTCAAATTTATTGAGAGTATGTATAGATTGCAATATTTGACAAAAGATTGGAGAAGGAATGTGTTGCAGCCATTCCATATCAAGTGACGAGAAGGCCGGCCCTGATGGGTGATGCCGTCGCGAACGAAGCTTTCAAGTTGACCATATGCGCTAGTGCCATGCTATCTAACACGTTCATTCTAAGCTCAGTCTCTCTCGTGGCACTCTTTTTATTCTACCTCACAACGGTATACAATGGTGAGAATCTTTCGCCGCAAGGATGTCGCATGTCATGGATGTCGCCATCTTACATCGTACAATCCGACTTTAATGCCTCATGGACACCACTTGCGAAGAGATATTCACTCTACCTTTATCGAGAGGTTGCATGGGAACCTAACGAGGTGCGTAAATGATCCCTTTTGAGACTATGTAAATCGATTGACCCTGCTGTGCATTATGAAGATTCAAGGCACGCCGGTTTTGTTCATTCCAGGTAATGCAGGCTCGTCCCACCAGGTCCGCTCAATTGCATCGTCTGCTGCAAGACAGTTTTACGCGTCGCCCTATGCTATTGCGCCAGAGTTCGCGTCGCGGCAGTTGAAAGCGCTAGATGTATTTGCAGGTACGGACTTCAGTTTCATGTGTCACTCGACTCTCATCCGGGATGCATATACTCTTAAGGAGTACTGACAACCCATTATAGTGGAATTCAATGAAGATCTCTCTGCTTTTCATGGTCCTACTCTCGAATCCCAAATCACCTATACCTCACACGCAATATCGTATATTCTCTCTCTATACCCACCCGGAACGTCGGTGATCACAGTAGGCCACTCCATGGGGGGCGTCGTTGCGATTTCCCTCCTGCCATCCCCTAACATTTCTGTTGTTATAACAATGTCCACACCTCACACCCTCTCTCCAGCGCGCTTTGACTCCAGAATCGACAAGATATACAACAAAAATCAGCTCATTCTCGCCTCGGATCCCACACCAGTCATCTCACTCTGTGGTGGAGCGACCGATATGATGATACCTTCCGAATCCTGCATCCTCCCCACGACGAACTCGAGTAGCGACGTTCTACGGCGCACTATCTTTACCTCTGCACTCGAGGGCGCATGGACCGGAGTTGGCCACCGTGAAATGGTCTGGTGCCACCAAGTACGCTGGCGCGTTGCCCGTACCGCTTTGGAGGCCGCAGGAACAACTACTTCCCATGCAAAGGTTGTCGCTCTCAATAGATGGCTACGTGATGGCCATGCGTTACCGCCCGACGTGTCATCAGAGGCACCAGGGCTCATACTGACAGATCCAGAAAAGTACAGGATCATGCCGGAGGCACAGCACCTCGTGATCATGAGCAAATACCTCCGCGGGTCGGGTACGTTTCTGTTACCCCTTCCTCCGGCTAGAGAGACACTTCTGAAAGCTACTGTGCTCGTTGGTCTGGGCTCTATCCTATCTGTACACCCACAAAATGCTGTGCCTCTCAGAGCATCTGTATATATGTGTACCCCGTCTGAGGAAGGGCCGAGTTGTCGCCCGTTTCAACCGGACTTGCTTAAGCTCATACCAAACCCGATTCCTGGGGTGGCCTTCCCTGTGCCTCATGAGGGAGTGGATGAGTCGGACGGTGCGGTGGTGTTTGAGGCTGATATTCCTCTTATTGTTGGGGACGATCCTGGAGAAAGGTGGCTTGGTGTACATATCGAGGACGGAGACGCGAGGGGGTGGGTAGTTGCTGGGATTGGGTTGCGAGAAAATGTAATCGAAGGACCGAATATGCTGTGTAAGTACTTTTGTGTGGCGAGCTTCGAGGCGGCTGACATTTGTTGTAACGTGAAGCGCTCCTATTCAAAGATGCGGAGGTTCGTTGGTTTGACGAAACAGCTTTGAGATCTCATTATATTTTCCCTAATCTTATATCGAGCGCTTTACTTGTGTACAAGTACACTCCGATAACTCCGGATAGAGAAAAGTGGTGCTCAGGTACATCCCCCGCGAAGCCTTTCGTTCCGCTAGTTCACTGATCCACAACCAGACCCTCTGCTGCACCCCTTGATATCACACACCTCACAGCCCGCTGAAACACACTACTTTGCTGTCGGACCTACGAGCGACCGCATACTCCTGCATACACATTCTTCCGCTCCGTACGTGGCGTCTGCTGCGCCACGCCGCAATTTCGAGTTCGTACTCTACTCATCGGGTACACTTGGGTGCAATATGGCAGGATTTACTATCGGGATTGATTGGCCTGCGACTATAGGCAGATGGGCCACACGCTACCCTACGACTCTTGTGACCTGGGCAGTGGGCGTTGTGTCATTAATCATGTTCCAAGCATGGAGTACAGCTGATGGCGGGGCTGGTACGATTTTTTCCTCGATATGAAAGAGGAGGTTTGTATTGACGGTCAACATGGATTTAGCGATGCCGTCCGTTGGTGAATCATTGTCTTACTATGGACGGTACACCCTTACACGACTCTTGTTCGCATCGCTGGTGGTTGCTCTTCTACCACTTCCGACTCATGTTTATCTTGGGACTGGCGGAGATGTATCTTTCGCTATCATTGCCCCTCTCGTGTTGCTAATTGCCAGCGGACTGGTCTGCGTGATCTGGGGCTTATTGGTTGTTTTTATGTGGCCAATTGAAATGATCTCATCTTTGATTTTCGGGAAGTGAGTGTACGTTGAATCATTCATATGGTATAAGATCGAACTTGTGACAGACCCAGAGTCCGCGAAAATATGGGTGGTGTTCGCCGCAGCACGTTGGTATCTATGGGATTGATCTTTATTCTCATATTCATCTTAATTCCTTGGCAAGTAGCCTATCTCGGCTGCTGGCTTATCCATTTTTTCAACTGTGCGTCCTCGACACGCCAAATATCTCAATTGAGATCTACAACTACTCCTGCCGCTATACCTTTGATCCGTGTCGCCGATGCAGATGGTACAGTGCAGGAAGATGAGCCTGCAGAAGTGAAGAACCACGAAGCACAGCGCGGGTCTATACAAAAGCATAGACTGGATAGTCATAATCATAATCTGCATATTTTACTTCTAATGACATGGCTCCTACCCCTGGTGGCGCCGGTCTTAGCTGTATGGGTGCGGACTTTATTCACTGCCGGTTGGACTACTCCGTTCGACGGTGATCACAATTTTTTAAATGCCGCGCCGTTTCTTGTGTTGGTCGATTTTGCGTCATGGAATATGGGCATTCTGTTCGAGCGACAGAGGTGAGAGGGAATTTTTGATTCTTTTCAGACCCCTGTAAAACAATTCCTCGTGGTTTTTGATCGATAGGTTTGAAAATATCTTCTCCGTTAGGTGGCTGTTCGCGGTGCTTGCCGGTACCGCTTTCATCGGCCCACGAAAAGCTTACAGCGTTTTTGACGCAACGAAGATCGTTATCGGACTCATCGTGATGATCCGTGTTGGGCGGCGTTACTGGAGAGGAACGTCCTAGTCGCTGGATGACGACAGGGAATATTGAACGTTTTGATTACTATAATAGATGACTGCTTTGAGAAGATATCCAAGATATCCAAAAAATATGGACTCACATTATTAGTCGTCCTTCTGACATGCTCGCGGAGTTCGAAATCCGGGGTATGCGCTCTCAGGTAAAAACTGAGGTGAGGTTAATGTAGTCATTTGACATTTCTACGAGCCACACCGAGTTAATACGACCGATAAGAGAAAACTGCTGCACAGACTTGGTTGATCTGATCATCTGCTATACTTGACTGGAACGGGAGCGATGACATGTACCTGTCTCTAAGCTACTTGAAAGCCTCGGCGCATTCTGCATTGGGAAAAACATTAGCTCGTCCAGTGTTGGTAACCGACGTGTCAAAATCAGCTTCAAATCTCAGTTGTCTATTTACAATTGCAAAACCCTTCTCTGTCACCCGTTACCGCGTGGCCATCAAGTCTCGATTAAAACGTTGTCAAGCCCTCGACTTGCCGGAATCGAGTCTATTGACTGCAAGGCAACCATGAGGCCACGAAACGATGGGCACAGGCATTGTCTGTAATATTGCGCCACATTGCCGAATATCATCATATAAAATTCTTCCTTACCCTCCCAGTACCTAGCATTCAAATGCCTATTGAAAAGTGGCAACCTTCGAGGACCACGTGCACTCGCTTAAGGTTCAGGGTTGGGTGGCTTGGCCACAAGTACAATTGGCATATTTCGATGAGAAAATTGCAAACAGGATGGGAAACAGTAGCTTAGGAGTTAATTTGGCGAATAAAAGTATCAAGAATATTTTCGCTTGGCCAGAGGGGGGATTCCAGGGTATCTTGTATGTGTGGAAGAAGGGAAGAGCCAGAAAAGGAAAGATTACCCACGGCGATGCATCAAATCAGAGAACATGGGCGAAGTTCACACTCCGCCACTTACTCCTTAGCCTTGCGACTGTCGAAAGAAACGTTTTGAAGGACGGCTTGGATTCTCTGAAAAATCTTGCTTGCTCTCTAGGGACATGCATTCCAGTCCCTCCCCACGCGGAACCCCATCCCGTCGTGGTAAATCCCCTAGGTTCCGAGCCGACAGTCCATCAGAAGCTGCTAGCAGTTCTAGTCTACCTACCAACTTCACCAAGGAACCCCGGACTACTTTAACCTCTTCTTTAAAAATTCTGGTCGAGGGTACTACGCCCATTGAGTCCGACTCAGACAAGGAACGTGCACAGTCTGCACCTCCGCAGGCCACACCTGGCGAATCTCAGCGAGCGCCGCGCAAATCAAAGACAGACGCCCTTGCTGCACTTCACAGTCATGCAAGGTCATCTTCACCCAACATTGGCGAAGACGACTCTGCAATCGATGTCGAGTATACATATCGTATTCCTGTTGCTCCTACATTGGACTTGTCCTCTGTGAAGACACCCAGGCCATACAAGGTCAAGATCGAAGACAGGGAGCCCCGTCCTTTTGGGCTTCAGGATTGCCCTGAATATTATCCTACAATTGAAGAATTTAAAGATCCCATGGCTTACATTCGATCTATCTCGGAACATGCAAAGAATCATGGAATTTGCAAGATCATTCCACCTGAGGGTTGGAATATGCCTTTTGTGACAGACACAGAGGTTTGGTATTTCTATCTGTATGGGGTTTCACTAATATTTGCTATGGCAGACCTTTCGATTCCGAACTCGGCTTCAGCGTCTGAACTCTATTGAGGCATCAGCTAGAGCCAAACTAAATTTTTTGGAACAGCTTTATCAATACCACAAACAACAAGGCAATCCTCGAGTTGTTGTGCCCACGATCAACCACAAGCCTCTTGATCTTTGGCTTCTACGCAAAGAAGTCCAAAAGATGGGCGGTTATGAGACTGTAGGTCTGTTTCTACGCCACAGAGGTTTATCTTATCACCGTATCAGGTCACTCGAGAGAAGAAATGGTCTGACCTCGGTCGCATTCTCGGCTATCGAGGCATACCTGGCCTATCGACGCAGATCAAGCAATCATATACGCGCGTCATTCTTCCGTACGAAGATTTTTGTGAGAAGTCCAAAAATACTCCAGGAATAGCCCCCATTGTGCACGATCCGACACTCAAGACACATCAGAATATTCAGTCTGTCGGAAAGCCACTGTCCAATGCAAAGAAACCTCGGTTGAGTTCCACTACCGCCAAAGTGGATGAGTCAAGTTTACCTTCCAGCCCTCTGACAGACACTTCTAGTCCACTCTCCGAGGCTTCTGAAGATAAGGACAATCATGATGCTGATGGTAACCAGACTTCGAGGCCCCGACGAAGCACCAGGACGAGTTCTGTCGAGCAATGTACGTAGTCATGTTTTAGCTGTTTCATTTATTCTCATCCTTTTCAGTGAGCCCGAAGAAACCGATTAGTATTAGTCTTTCCACTCCCGTCGTACCTCCTCCCATTTTCTACGATAAGCCCAAGGTAGAAACTAAAGGTACTTCCGAGGTATGTACAAAACCTTCCCACGCCGAATACCAATCACAGCTGGAATCAGCAACACTGCGAGATCTGCCATAAGAAGAATCGTGGCGAAGCAATGCTACTGTGTGATGGCTGTGATTGCGGTACGTACATAATTGTAGTGCTTTCGTAAACAGACCCGTAAGATGTTCTATAGGGTTTCACACGTTCTGCCTTCGACCACCTTTGTCGTCAATCCCCAAGGACCACTGGTTTTGCTATACGTGCCTTTCTGGGACCGGGGGTGATTTCGGTTTCGAAGAGGGTGAAGAGCACAGCCTCCCTAGCTTCCAGGCGCGTGACAAGGAATTCAGGCGACGATGGTGGAAAGACCATGTACCGGAACGGACGGAACCCCACCAGGCGAACGATCCGGGAGTGACTATGATCGGTGGCGTACAGGTCCACGAGTATGATGTCGAGCAAGAGTTTTGGCGTTTGGTGCAGTCGACAAACGAGACCGTCGAGGTAGAATATGGAGCGGATGTTCATTCGACGACACATGGAAGGTACTTAAACGTCGTTGAGCTAACCTTTTGAGGCTCACTTATGCCTTAGCGCAATGCCAACGATGGAGACTCATCCCCTTAATCCATACTCTAAGGATCCATGGAATCTGAACAACATACCCATCTTAAAGGACTCCCTTCTCCGTTTCATCAAATCTGATATTTCTGGTATGACCGTCCCTTGGACGTATGTAGGCATGGCTTTTTCCACATTCTGTTGGCACAATGAGGTAAGTATAGCATGAACATCCATCATTGTTTTCTCAACTCAGATTCAATTCTCATGTCAGGATCATTATACCTATAGTATCAATTATAGTAAGTCCTCTGTCTATCAGTATGGCACCGCCTTCCAATACGTTTGTAGTGCATTGGGGTGAAACCAAGACTTGGTATGGTATTCCTGGCGATGACGCGGAGAAATTTGAGGCAGCAATTAAGGGTGAAGCACCCGACTTATTCGAGGCTCAGCCGGATCTACTTTTCCAGCTGGTCACGCTGATGAACCCAAAGCGAGTGACTGATGCTGGTGTTCGTGTCTACGCTTGCAACCAGCGATCAGGCGAGTTTGTCATTACTTTCCCCAAAGCTTATCATGCAGGCTTCAACCATGGAGTAAGCATCATTCCTGACACACAGCATATCTCATTAATTCATTCTTCCTCAGTTTAACTTCAACGAGGCAGTGAATTTTGCGCTTCCAGATTGGCTATCTTATGGCCGCGATTGTGTCGTTAGGTATCGGGAGCACCGCAAACTACCAGTTTTCTCTCACGACGAATTGCTTGTCACTATCACTCAACAGTCACACTCTATCAAGACTGCAACTTGGTAAGTAATCTTATGAAATCTTATGAATGATCTGGATGGGAAATGTAATAATTCTCTTTTTTTAGGCTCCATGAAAGTCTCAAGGAGATGACAGATCGAGAACTCGCTGCGCGTGCTAAAGCTCGGGCCATGGGTCTTCCTGAAGTACTTCAAGAAGAAGATAGGCCAGACGATCAATATCAATGCACTATCTGCAAAACCTTTTGTTACTTGTCCTTCATCATGTGCTCCTGCACTTCCAATGTTGCTTGCGTTGATCACGTGGAACTTCTATGTGAGGATCGTCCCAGCCATCAGCTTACCTTGCGGAAACGATTCTCTGACAAGGATCTCACCGACACGGAGGTCAAATTTACAGAACGCGCTTATGCCCCGACTTCGTGGCGTAACAAGCTTAGTAAAGTACTTTCCGAAAGTGGCCGGCCCCATATTCGCCATCTCAAAGCCCTTCTGGCTGAAGGAGATCGTATTAACTACCCTCTTCCTGAACTCAATTCTCTTCGCAAATGTGTCGACAGAGCGAACGAGTGGATTGATGCGGCCAATACTTTCATTGTTCGCAAGCAAAGTCGAAAACGGTCACGGCGACCTCGAGGACGCCCTTCGCTAAGCGAACCTGCACCTTTCCTAGATGACCCTGGCGATCGCCCCGATCGCAGCTTAGACGATTTATACGCGTTGTCGCGTGAAGTTGAGGATCTTGGCTTTGATGCTCAAGAGATTGGTGCTCTAGCGAATCTAGCGCGAGAGGCTGAGCATATGAAGGAGAAGGCAAGACAGCTCCTTAAATCTCAGCCCGAAGATGACAACCGCGAAAATTTCCTCTTGGAGTGCAAGCGCCTCTTGATGGATGGCTCGTCGATCAACGTCATTTTGGATGAATTGTCGGAAGTGGAGAAAATCGTTGACCGAGAACAGCTGATGAGGGACCTGCAGGAACAATTCGAGGACGGTGATGCGTCCTTGACCCTTGAGCAAGTTCGTCAGTTCCTAACACGCGCTCGAGCATGCGGTGTCGATCCTGATCAAAAGCACGTACGAATACTAGAATCTCGGTTGAGGGTTGGCAGCAGCTGGGAGGAACGAGCTCAAAACATACTCGCACAACCAATCAAGACAATTGAGGAGCTTGAAGATTTTGCCGACTTGGATCCCTCCATTCCCATGGATCCAACTTTGTTGGACCGTATAATGGCAGCACGGGCGAAGGCAAAAGATTTTGACAAACAAGCCAGGGCATGGCTTGAACCTGAACCTGACGCACCAAAACCTAGGGTGATAGACGCTTTACGCATGGTCAGCCGAGCTGAGAAAGACTTCAGTATACCTTCTGTTGTGGATTTGAAACGAACTGCCGAGATTGCTAAAGATCTTGAGACACGGTGCGACCATGTTCTCAGGAATACCTTTGTTCAGAACAACGACGAGGATCTCTTTGTTACCATTGGGCAATGGAGGACGTATGCTCAAGACCATCTTCGTATGTTTGTTCTTCCTATCTTCGACAAGCTGAATACGCAGATCAAACTTCATGAGCAATGGCTCAAAGAAATCCCATGGTACTGCAAGGACCACCAGAAATTGCACAACAAGAATGTCTACGAAGACGTTGTTGCTTGCACCGACCCCAACGATGACTACCCTCCGAATGATGAATACCTGACCTGTATTTGCAATTCTCCTGTTCTTCCACCTGGCCCTGGCGAAGCTTCGGACGCAGTCCAATGCGACCACTGTTTTGCTCGTTTCCATGGGGACTGTGCTAAGACCGGCGGTTCGTGTCCGTTCTGTGACCACCATCATTGGAATGGCGCCATTCGCAAGGAACGCAATTGGCACTTTTGCTACTTACCCCAAATTCTCTCGAGGGCACCGGACATTTCGAAACACTATTCTGAAGATTGGAAACAATTAGAAATGATTGTCCACCGACTCGATAGGTTGTCCGTCGCTATCGGACAGTTCTTGTCCTTTACATCTCAGGCGAATAATCAAAACCCCAAATATCTACATCAGGTCAGACATTACATGAGGAAGCTCTACAAGATACAGTTCGCTGTTTCTCCCAACCCTGATGTGTCATTCGGCCTGGATCTGGCTGGCTTGCATCGCATACTTGCTGGCGGCAAGTCCTCCGCTCCTCGCCAGAAGAGGAAGAAGCGACCGCGGTTAGTATTTGGACAAGATGAAGACCCTGATTGGACGGACCATACGCGCTGCATGTGTCGAGGTCGAACAGCTTATCCCCTCGACTACCCAACCATCAAGTGTGAATGGTGCAGCAGGTTATATCACGCGGGCTGCGTTTTCTATCCAGAAGACCCAATCGGATCCTCCCAGTACATGTGCCCAATTTGCTGTTTGCGCAAAAATGTTGCCTACAAATATTCTGATGTTCGCATTAAACCGAGAGGTGCGTCTGGTTCTATTGTTATCTCTTTCGTCGTTATAGTATGTGCCTTCAGATGATCAAGTTCCCGACGACACATATGTTGACCTGAAAACAATGCTCGAAACACATAGCAAGGAGATCATCTACAAGAAATTACCCCCGCCATATTCGCAGACATTGTTTGTCGAACTCATTGACTATGGTTGGGGACAAACTCAGTCCACCCGAACAGCCGCTACAACCCCTCGGTCTAGCACCAATCATCAGCTTCCGAGATCAATTCCTCATGCTGGGCCCTCAAATCACGACCACTATCACCATCCGCGCTCTCCGCCGATGTCCCGGAGCCGTCCAATTGAGACTCCCAATGGTTCTCCCGGTTCGCAGTATGCAGCAACCCCACCTCCTTGGTCACGATGGACTCCTGTGTCGACTCCAGGACAGCCTCCTTCGTCACAACACCGTTTTAATGATTATCCTGCACCCATTCCTCAGCAGCCGGCCACTTCGAGGAAAAGGAAACACGTTGAGGACGTGTCCAGCCCTGAGGACTTATCTCGGGTTAATTCATCAGCTTCTTCCGCCCCTCCTCCCAAACGACGTCCCCCACTTGCCCCAGCACCGCTCTCCCCTCCCGAAGCACCAATACGACATGTACAAACACTTTCCCCCTCTCTAGCGATGATTGTCTCCCCTGTTGATCATCAAGTTATAACCTCATCCCCTCGATCTACTTACATTCCCCCGCCACTTCGCAATGGCGCCAGTGGCTCCCCACCCATGCGACACGAGGGTAAGCCTCTCGGTATGATGCCGTAATACAACATAAATCGATAATCTCCATTCTGTGCCGTTTTCCATTATGCTGTCTTATTACCTCTTCCTTTTCTGTCCTACTTGTCAAAAGTCCCTTTCATGTACCAGAAGTACTAAATATATTCTTTTTGAAGTAGCATCAAGATTGTTGGTCTGCCCTTGAGCCTGAGGCCTGAGGAGATGTTTTGTTCAAAGATATCGGCTGCTTCTATATATGAGCGGAAGATTTATGTGCCAGTAGGTTGCATCATTATTTGCATTCATGCTTCCCTTCGCATGCTAAGTACTATAGTCACCAAAAATGCTTGAGTTCAAATCCTGTCCCATGACTGCATTTAGAGCTCCACCAATGCGAGCTCGGCGGCTTTAATCTCTTACGCCTAAAGATGGAATGGAATTCAAGTGCACGTATCAGCTGCTTTAGAGAAAAAACGAGAATTGAGGAGGTTCCCAGCCCTATACCAAGAGCTGAGAAAATGGGATATTTTGGCGGTCATAACTGATGAACGATGTGATTTGCCCCCAGGTGGCCTGGAAGCCGGACATGACTAGTCCTCCCATTTATTTCTTCACTGAATACTTCTTTCACTGAGTCGCGAATGTTATGGTATCCTGCGTTTGTTAAAAGAGAGTGGATACAAGGTGGATATGGTGCATGCAAAGATGACAACATCGGCTGCGGGTGCGCTGGCAGTACCGTCGTGAGTTTCTTTTGTAGAGTAGTCGGATTCGATCCCTGCTTTATTTCTAAACCTTTCCAGCACTGGTAACTTCAGCACACCCGTCAATTCCTAAGAAAAGCTCCAGTATGAATTTGATTAGTTATACTTACGACGAACAGGGCGCACAATCACCGTCAGTACGTACCCATGTTCAGTTTCAGCCCCGCCGTGATCTTCGTGCAAGTCCTCACGTTACCAAGTTTCAATAATGGATTGGTCATATTTAAACTCGTGGAACGCACTCTGGTCAGGCACGAGTGGTGGTGACTTCAACTGACTTAAGGGGAGACAACACACGTGGATACAAGGGTGTCGGATCGGGTAAAATCTGGACATGGTTGCTATGACGTACCCCCTCCTCCAATATAAGGAAATTGTTGTGACAGATTTTGACATGCTGGCAACTTCGCAAGACAACGGCATTTTGAGGTTCAAGGCAGATCACTCGACAAATGCTATTATAGCACCCTCATTTGCAAATGCTTCAAGCCCTTGTAATATATGTCATTATCAGGTTTCTGGAGCTGATCATCAGAATTACAAGGGTGGTCATATTCTTAAGAAATGTCCAGGAGATTGGATAAGAAATGATGTGTATTAAATAATGTGAACCTGATGAACCTTCTTCTAAGTATTCCTATAGATTTTGTGGCCAATCCAGCAATAGTGCTTGTTACTTATGCATTAGTAGTGGAAAGACAGTGTCAAGTTGCACCCATGCTTATGAATTCAGGATCAGTTCAGCATCAAAGATATCAAACAGAAGCCCTGCCCTATTGTATGCAAATTTTGCTTACACTGAAAATATAATACAACATCATCTTCAAGGAGACAGAGACTCATTGTGTCGCATTTTGAATTTAGGTGAGTCCTGAAGTTGTGCCAACATCAGCCGATGGCAACTGGAAAATGCCTTTCTCTGGCCAATTGGCTGGGCAGGCGCTTCAGGGTGAAACGAGCTACGTCCTGTGCCTTTGGCACAGGTACGTAGCTTGTTGGGGGCTTGCCCCCAAACCCCGACTGCATCCCGGCCCCAACCTCGCAAGCTTGGTTAGGGCCTTGTCAGCCACCTCAATGCTTAATCCCAGCCCCAACTTCACAAGCTTGGTTAGGGCCTTGTGTTCACAACTCAATGCTTGATTCCAGCCCCAACCTCGCAAGCTCAGTTAGGGCCTTGTATTCAAAACTCAATGCTTAATTCCAGCCCCAACCTCGCAAGCTCGGTTAGGGCCTTGTGTTCAAAACTCAATGCTTAATTCCAGCCCCAACCTCGCAAGCTCGGTTAGGGCCTTGTGTTCAAAATTCAATGCTTAATTCCAGCCCCAACCTCGCAAGCTTGGTTAGGGCCTTGTGTCCAAAACTCAATGCTTAATTCCAGCCCCAACCTCGCAAGCTCGGTTAGGGCCTTGTGTTCAAAACTTAATTCTTAATCTTCAAGACTCAAATTCATCAACTCAATGTTCTCTTATCATGTAAGGAAGATATCAGACAGAAACTATATAAGCCAATACTGCAATGTCCTAATTTAAAAATACGAAATCTAGCTAGATACATTAGAAGAGGTTAGTAATAAGATGTTATCATATTCCAAGATATATACTTACATTTATCCATTTGTCAATCATTACATTTGTCCATTTGTCCATTTGTCCATCATCAGATGCTAAAATTTATAGAAGTTAGTAATCAAAAGTGAGTTTATCTAAAGTGAGACTTACATTTGCAAACCATTCAGGATTTCTTGATAGACTATATTTGCTGTTGTCCTTGTTGTATTGTCTGGTGGCAAAATCACCTTGATACAATTTCCAGATGTACACCTAGACAGTGCCACATAAAGTTGTCCATGTGTAAACACAGGTGATCGAAGATCCAATCCAACTTGTTTGACTGATTGACCTTGGGATTTGTTGATAGTCATAGCAAAGGCCAATCAAACTGGGAATTGTCGTCTGCGCAATGAAATAGGCAAATCCTCTTCAGAAGCATCAATGTTGATCCTTGGAATCATAACCACTGTTCCTTCAAACTTGGCATCTCCACTGATGATCCAGCATGTGAGGACCCTGGTGTTGATATGGATAACAATCATTCTTGTTCCATTGCAAAGTCCTTGAGTTGTATCCAAATTCCTGAGGAGCATGACAGGAACACTAACCTTAAGAGCCAGTCTAGCCAAAGGCAAACTACTGGCCCTCAAAGAATTGAGATATTCCATGGGATATAGGCCATCAATATTTCCATCATCAGACTTGACAGAATCAGCACTCTGCAAGATTTTCTCCTGTCCTGAAAACCTCTGCAGAATCTCTGAATTGATCTCCTCTACATCAGAGTTCTTGCTTGAAAGAATGGTCCGGTCCAGAAAATACTGATCCTGTTGATAATGATTGATATCAGGATAAGTGGAGTTAATCAATCCAGTGATAGAATTGTCATCACAGATCATGGTTCCTGGAAGTTGTACTGTCTCCATGCTCAAGGTTTTTTCCAGCACCAATATCCAGTAACCAAGCTGCATGAGCAACATTATCAGGAGTC